>VOMN01086266.1:0-12053 GCA_014899125.1 Orchestia grillus
CCATTATTTAATGCATTTTTACGAACAAAACATTCACCGGGCTTACCATTTCTCACAAATCCGTGAACCATTTTGAACGCATTCGGCTCTAACTCTGTGAATTTCCCGTGTATTACACCTCCTGACTTCTTGTTCTTTCCCTTTTTCGTATTATCGACTGCTGCTGCGTGAAACTCAACTTTCGGAGTTCTATTTTTAGCAGAGATACTCTCAATACTCTCACTGTTCATCTCAGTATTTTCCGACTTCTGACCAAGTCGTATATTCTCACTATTCATCTCAGTAATTTCCGACTTCTTACCAAGTTGTTTTCTCTTAGCCTTATGAGGCTTCTTCACGAACTGCGATAGGAAGCATTTATCCGTATTTATAACGTGTAAAATCTCTTTACGCCTGCTTTCCGCCAATTCTTTGTTGGCAAATTTGATGCAATGCCCACCTAGGTTCACAAAACCATTATTATTATTAACTCTGTCATTATCTATTGACCTCGGAAGAATGGGTTAAAATTTAATTTTTTACTGTGCTTGCGTTCATATTCAGCGAAGTATTTCTATAGGCGAATAAGTAAATTTAAATTTTTAATTTTAACAGCTTGGTTACCACGAAGTGAATTCCTCAAACATTCCGAATTTTTCCCAATGCTATAGACTTCATTTTTTGTAAAAGTTGAATTATATACTAGGCGCTCTTCTACTGACACAACGAATGTTAATAAGGAGACAATGAGCAAACTACCGCGATTTGTGACCTATGTAATGTGGTGAATCAATTCGTGAAATATACCAGTGATTATGAGCTGTCGTTAATCAAAAACTTGTGAATTACGGTGCGCTCAAAAAATTATAATAGATATAATAGCTCGGCAACGCTACTTGCTCTTAGAGGTACGACAGGGGTAGTTTGATTTTTGAATAATTAGGCCTGAGTGAAGATTATTACTCATGTCAAGTTCTCACGGGAAGTACGTCGTCTCAGCAATGTAATACAGGATAGCGCTCAGCTTTGTGACATGAGACTGACGTTAGGGCAGCCGTTAGTGGCTTACCCCTACTGCATCACAGTAACGGTTCCTCAATTCCTCTCACCTGCACATTCACACAAAATTACCACACACATGGTCTTTCATACCGTAGAATTGTGACCATGAGAATTCTCAACTAGATGAATTTGGAAAGTAATGCAATTAGGTTCATAAAAATATTCAAGAGAGCGTTGCAAACTTTTAAAACTGTTCAGAGTACTTCCCTTGGAGACCACACACTTTTGTGAACGACTTTCCATGCACGGCACGCACCCTGATAGGCTTCGACGGGGACTTCGCTTAGAACCTTTATCACAGCGATTTTGATCGCTTCAATTGATTCATACAGCCTCATTTCAGGGCTGTCTAGATCCTCGGGAACAAAATGAACTTTGCTGGAGCCTGGTCAGGGCTGTAAGCGGCATGAAGAACGTTGCGAAGCTTGGCTTTGTTAGGTGGTACCTGGTTCGAAACTCCGTGCGGAGCTCTTCCCTTACGGAAGGAATATTAAATGTGACGGGTCCTGAAAGGCGGCAGCTCAGTTTAGCATAGGACTTGGTGCCTGAATTAATCCCAAGGGTGGGAAACAACGGCACCTAAAAATACGTCATCTTATTACTAGTACGATAATTGCATATTGCCAACACAAAATAATTTTAGAGGCATAACACATTTTAACATTAAATTAGTCCTTAGTACAACATTGAAATAATATCATTCCAGTCAAATTCTACGGCCGGCATTGGAGCAGACAGTGGGTGGCCTCACCCCCATCCCCCGGGGTCGCGGTTGTGGCGAGCTCTCGTTAGAGACATAGGCGTAGAAAATGTTCAATTTAAGAAAGGCATCACCTTCGGTTCATTACCGCAGTAAATGCCTGACACTTGACATGCGGGCCTGTACCAAGAATTCCTGCTCTGTCCTGCCGGAAGTTGAAGCCATGCGTGACTAGCCTGTGCAGTTTCTCCGCCCTGTGGTTGTCTATTAACGACAAAAAAGGTGCATTTTGTATACCGTAAATTTGCGCTGTTTGGTACACCTGCAGGAAACATTCGACCTACTCTTTAATTGCTGCAGCGATATGTACTATCGCAGGCCTTACTGTCAGGATCACCCGCAACGCTGAGAGCAATGTTAACTGTGATGGACTGAAATTTGAACAAGGAAATAAGCTCCACCAACAAAAAATGAGTCATCTGCTACTATTATGGTGTAGGACCTTAAGGAGCAAGAATTATAGTGACATTGTGTCTACAATTATCCTAATGTGTACTTGGTCGATTTTGAATCCCTTTTGGCCTCAACTGATCTCGGTGTGCTGCCGCAGCGTGTGGACGATCAGCTCGACATCTAACTTGTCGTTCTAGGTGGTGCCATAAATTTTCTATTCGGTTCATATCTGGGGACTTTGCTGGCTAATCTGGAAAATCTAAGAGAAGTTTTAAAATTGTATTCATAAAAATCTGATTGTTTGAATGAAATTTGAAAGAAAAAAAGTGATTCATCAAGAAAGAGTCAGAAATTCAGGCATGAATAAATACGAATGTTACGTACATATGCAGTATGTAAGTTTCATAAACTTTGATTCTGTTCTTCTATTTATGGTGTAAATTCAGGACCTCAACTCCTTCAGATGGCCCTATACTCCTTTGAACATAGAGGTGTCAGTTACAGCAACCTCATTGTAACGATGTCGAGATTCAAGATTTTCTATCCTTTTAGATTTTGTTCTCTTTACCCTTGAAAATCTATGTAGATTTCTCTCAAAATGTTAATGAATTCCCTACGAATAGTTCGTTAAAGAAGTGTAGGAGAAGAGAAACAACATAGACGTTTCACAGTAGTTTCTATCCTTGATGCACAGCGATTCTGGTCAGCCATTCGGGATACCCGGCAGCAGCATCTGTCGGTTATAATTTTCTTCCGATCACAATTTTGTCTTGAATTACAGTAAATATAGGATTTTTTCCATTGTTGGTGGACTCGCATAACAATGTGACATATAAGACCGCAAATTTCGCTACTTTTTTCACTGGGTGTCTCATAGTTTGACCAAATACAATGGCCCCATTTTGCAATCCCGAGGTGTCTTACTTTCGTCTCATCGTTGTGGAGCAACTTAAAACAAGTCTACATATACCTTGCCAGTTCTGAATGAAGAGTGATACGTGTTTAATTCTTGAATATAACCTAAACCTCGGTAATAGCTTTCATAAACCGATTGATGACTGTAATAAACAAGTAGGGATCGAAAAATGATAGGCAACTAATTCCTTATGCATGGGAGCTTCTATATATGATAGTAGCCTGACCTATGTACATCTTGTTACCGGATTTCTCACACAGCGGGAAGAACGTTGTCCAGCTCAGTTTCTCCACCTGGTGATAGAACGATGTTTTTAGGGTCGCATAAGCACTACACATTTTCCACTGGGTCTTAACTGAGCTTAAGACTAGACAATGTTTTAATTTTTCCGTTTGTAAATTTCTGAATAATTTATCGTAGTAATCAGAATGGCGTCCTACCGCAACGGCATTTTTCTGCCGAATCATTTTGGTTTTTTGACATGTATTGGCTGAGGGTTTTTCATTTCACACGCTGCCATTGTAAATGAAAAATCTTCTCAACTTGAGAGAGCTGTAAATCCCTAGAATGGTGAATGTCCCTTCATTGTGAGGCCAAGGGACTATTTCGTTCAATGGGTACACACATTACGGATAATTTTTCATACAATTTCTGTAAATGAAAACTAAAATGATGAAAATGGTCACGAACTCTGGGCAAGTTTGATTTCTATAATATTTACCTTTCTTGGTGAGTAGCCTAGCAGGTAGGGATTCCCAGTTCTATCGCTGCGGACGTTTTGTTATTTTATGAGACCGGGAATGAGTCAACCGAGGTAATTCATGAACAATTCACCGTAAAAATTGTAAGATTTGTTACCAATTTCAAGTGGCAACAACGCACGAGCGCATGTAAAAATATCATGACATATAAAATGTGAAATGTTTAAAATTTTCCACGGCATCTAAGGCTCAAAGCGTGAAAAATACATGAAAATAGTAGGAGCTAACTGTCAGCCCAATTTAAGGGAGCTTTAGTGCGTGATGATTATTTTTATAATATGAGAAGCCAAAAAGATATTCTTTGAACCCTGTCTCACACAAATGTACGAAGACAAAACTGGGAAAACAAGGACTTCAGGTATTCTTGCGCGGTAGATTCTGCGGTAATTTAATTTACTAAAAAGAGACCCATGTGTTTCCGACCAGATAGAAGGAAATTGGCCCGAGAGTAATATCCTTGTCGAGTATTTCAGAGCCTCGTTTCGTTGTAAATTGTTTACATACTTCATTCATTGTTTCAGCAGAGGAGCATTTTTGGGCCACAGAGCAGCAGGAAAAGTAAAAGAGAAGAGGGTGGCAAAATGGTATCCCAGAGTTTTAGGTTTGCTATATCAGCGATTTGAAATGAAGATTGAACAACAGTAATTTTATTTTAACTTAAAAAAAAATAAAACAAAACTGCATTACAATAATACTACGTCAGACGATGTTAAGCAGATCGGCAATTTGGCGGTAATGTTAGAAATGTTTGAACGTGAAACTTATAGTTTACTTTGTACGTGTATAATGGTTATTCTTATCTCCTATCAAAATGATTATACTCCAACTTCACCACTTTTTGGAATTATAAAAAATTGTATCTTTGTAGTTTCGGATGCTCTTATGCAACTGTACGTAAATTTTTTTAACCAGCTGTGCTCAGACAGTGTATAAAATATATGATATGCAATGCAAACTAAACTTTCTAAATGAACATAGGTTCCTCATCCCCTACGAACCCAGTTTTTTCAACATATGGAAATTTCATCCCAGAGTTCATCTTCCCTTGCGCAGTGCTCACCGCCCTAATATATGTCAGATTTAATAATATGTACTGTACTCCAATGATTCTTAATGCCATGAAGCCCAGTGAGTATGGATGTCACTACATTGATTACTGTGCAACAAAATGTTAGCTGACTAAATATTCCTGCGTAAACCTTGACACTAGGCCAGGAGCAGTACCATGCATAAATATGAATGAATATGATTTTCATAAACTTTGTTCACATTCCAGGTTTAGGAGCCGTATTAAGGGAAAAAATTGTGTATCAGGAAATCCGTATATACAACTGAGAGTTCAACTTTACTCCTTCTGGATTTCGAAAATCCTTATTGACCAGTTTCCAAAAGGAGCAGATCAAAATATTGCAATTATGTTTATTAGGTGCGTCTGAATCCAGAAGAAAAGTTCTGGCCCTTTACAAAATTCATCTCCTGAATGTGGACAACCTCGAGAGTCTAAAATAGCCCTACACGCATGCGTGAATATAATCTTCGAAAAATCAACTTTTCAGTCCTTCTTAGCTCAAAAACTCTGTTACATGTAGGTTTTTTAAATAGAAAAGCCCCGCTTTTGATTTTCACTCTTTTGACCTTCCTAAGAATTCTATAGAGCATGTCACTCGACACTACGTATGCCGTCTCCTATGGGAAGATGGCTGTGAAGATGCGCCAGATTTTCGCTGCTAAAACAAGTTATATATGTCTCTTCTTGTATTCCTGCCTACTTTTCTTTAAATCTCTAGCTTTGAGCTATGTTTCCCACTTAACTAATTTTATATTCATCTCTATATGTGTTCCTTATCCCAGTCTCTTAACATCGTTAACATCAAGCAGTGTGTGTTTTTAGACAAGTTACCCCTCAAATGTGTGATTTTGGTATTAGTTTTGTTCGATGTTTTAGTGATGATTTTTCAGTTTGAATTTCTTTTACAGTGCAGTTTTTAAAATAATTTTGTACTTGTAAAGCTTGTTACGTATACATTTACCTAATAACTTTATGCATATATATTTAAAATATATGCAAGTGTGACTAAATTATGAGAAGGCCACTGCGCCCAAGCTTAGTGGAAGTTCAGAAGATGCTAATCTCTGACCTAACCAATCCTGAAGAACGAAATGGGACTAAGATGAAATTCGTCAGGGTATGACCGCTGTCGCCGTTTGGCTCTGACCTTAACGGACTAGATACGACGAAGGCGCAATCCCAGGGCTAGTCCTTTCTACGTTAGCTTGTGCTAGCACTCGAAGCGAGTGTTAACGGACTAAACACGACGCTGGCAGCACTCTTAGTGAGCACTGTCGTAGTCTGACTCGGTGAGAGAAGTCTCTCAGTTCACTAGCGGGTAGACCTGCTGTCACAGTTTGGCTCCGGCCATAGCGGACTAACCACGGCGTTGGGATCACTATCGGGTCTCACCCAGCAAGCCGTCGTAACTCGACGACGCTTGCTCGAGCCTTAGCAGACCCACTGTGGCGCTGACTGCTTACCACATTGAGGTCGCAGTCGCAGCGTGGATCGTGCGGGGGAACATTTCCGACCAGACTGACGTCCGGGGCAAAGACCCCTTCGACGATACCAAGTCCATTTTGGGCCGAAAAAAACTGCCAGAGGCTTAGGCCGCTAACGTGCGACCAAAATACACGTCACCACGTTTTCTTATCCATTACACATACCGACCTCCCAACAATGGCCTTTTTGTTACGATTAGGCTTTTTTTGCGGCCACTGAAATGTTTCAAATCATATGGACTATGTATTGATTTGTCTTTCTCATGAAGAGTTTTTCGGTTGATGTTTATATTCTCAATAGTTTTCTTGTTTATTCTCAAGTCCCTTTTTAAAAGCCTCGTAACTTCAGTCCTTGTTTTGCCGTTACCTGAAAGTTGGATGATTTCTTGTCTTCCATTGTTACAAGGATTTCGATTTTTTCTTATTATTCGAAGTTTTTTTACAGAAAATTTGTTTATTGATTACTTTTCTCGGCCTAAAAATATTATTTGCTAAATGCCGTCGGACTTTAAAAGTAGGAAAAAGTCACAAAATATGGGTAATTACTATTTTTGTTACTGTACTAAATGGCATGTGAAAAAAGTAATGTGGTATTTATTTATATGCATGCATACTGTGTGAGAAATTCCCCCCCCCCCATCCTCATGACATGTCATTTTGTTTGCGAGCCTTTGGTGAAGTTGGGGTCTGCATTGTTGGTCGTGGATTTGAGATTTGAGTGAATTGTTGCGGTAGAGCGTTTCGGTTTGTGGGGCCGAGTCTCTTCAGTACTGGGAGAAGGTGGAAGTTGTTTGTACTACTGCTGGCTTTTGGGTTTGTCATCATGTCTACGGTCTAGCTTGCCAGTTTGGAAAAGTTTACTTAACTATTGCCACTTGAAGCTCTCTAAAATCTTGCTGATCCTGAATTTCGTGTTTTTTTTATGTTTGTATGCCTTTGAATGAGGCTTTCCATTTTCCTAAATTTGAGAATTCCATTTTCAATGTCTTAAAGGTGTTCAGGATTAAGTTGGCGTATGCCTTCCGTAAACTTGAATAGCTTCCTAGTAAAGTTTGTGATTTTAAATCTATTTAATTAATTTGCGTTGTAGCTACTGATAATTGGGAGGAGAATGTGCACTCTCTCCTTCAGCTACAATTTACCATAGATTTAGGTTTCTTCTGGGCCTATGACTTTGCTACGAGAAAAACTCCTACTATACTTTCTGTCCTGTGTATACTTGAACACCAGCCTATGACTGTTCTCTTCTACATTTTCTTACCTTCTTAAAGTGGGTTTATAACCCACCGGGAGTGGACAAATCTTGGGTGAGTGGTCAGGATAAGCTATTTTCATTATTTGTTTTGACTTAGTTGCAATTGCTGAAAGGGTCGTCCCGGTTTACATGGACTAATCTACTTGTGGTTCTTTTAGAGTGCGCCCGGACCCGCAACCATCGGTGTTGGCTCTGCCTCTCTGTGGTGTCTTAACTTCTCGCCTAGGCTGACTCATCTGTTCGTCTGCAGCGGGTTAGGTTGTACGTCCTCGGCTAGTCGGGTGGGTGGTGATTTGAAATAGTTGAACATTGTTTTGACATTTGGTTTAACTAGTCTTCCGTGAACAGGGTTGTTAGTTAAGTTTATTGTTATTTTACTAGTGTGTTGTTCTCGTTAGGTCTGCTTGCTTAGGGCATTGCTAGGGGACCTTCTTTTTACTATTGGTCCTTGATGAGTGCCTAGCGATTGAACTGCGCAGCGTAGTTAATAAGAACTCACCGCTGATTTCCCTGGCTCCTCTATTCGCGAAGTAACATGGCTAGTCTTTAAACCTCCGAGCAGCTGTACTTTAAAGTCATTTTTCTACAAAATGTAATGTATAACTTTTGTATATGGTACTTTGGCTTCCGTTGGAGGCTAACTACTCAGTTCTGAGCCAGTTTGCATTTGTGCAAATCTTGAATGGCCGTCTTTGTTCTTAGTTGAGAACTTGACCGCTCGAGAACTAAGTTCTATTGATATCAATTTTCAGTTGGAACAGCAGCCAGTTTACTGACTGAATAAATTTGATAAACCATCTAAAAATAGTTAAAAAATCCTAAGTTGTGTGAGATAATATCTTACAAATGTTGAATTCAAGAAATTCTGAGGAGACAAATTAGCATAATGTCTTCTGTAACTGTGTCAGTGTGTCTTTTCATTTTATTTCTTAAAAATGAGAATACTTCTGTTCATTTTTATTTCGTTTCCATTGGACGAGCAAATTAACCAAATAATTTTGCCCCACCCTGTGCATTGAGCCATATGCTTACGGAGCCATCAATGTTTAAGCTTAAAAAATGTTACTGGTGAAGCATTAAATCATGAACAATGAACGACCTATAGTCGAAAACTAAGAAAGGATGTCGTCAATGTTTACTGCCGCAAAGTACTGCACTGTTCTTATGCAAACATTCTTTGCGCATCTTGAAAGGGAGACAGCATGGAACTTTTCAATGGTAATGTTCGTTTTGTCGTGCGTGGAGCAGCAACATAGTAGTTAAAAGTCACAATGCATCTTTTTGCGTACGGTACCGCAGTTCCTGCGTTGGATAAATTTTAGGATCATGTACGTCTGAAAAGCTAAAATATTTCGAGGGGGGGACACGTACATGATTTGTACACCGTTGAAAGGCTCAAGCCTGATCAATCGGCCGCGAATTCAGGTCTCGTGATGAATTTAGACGCGAGTTTCCCTAAAGTTCCTCGTAATATCCCGGGGTCCAGTCTGCTTCTTATCGTGAGGTGCCGCCCGTTGTATCACCTTGATGTAAAAGTCCAATGCGCAGTGCGAACGTTTCATGCTGTATCAAACGATTCCGATAAAAATAAAAACACAAATTCTCAAAGGAAAATCAAACTGAACGTTTGAAAATTTCGAGCAGTTGTTCGCTAACTGATATTTAATATAGACAATTCTTCATATCATATGGGATCGATTAGCTCGGTCTCATCAACATTCTTCACTAGGAAATGTGAGAGAAATTTTAAAATTGTATTCATAAAAATCTGGCTGTCTGAATGTTGTATGAAAGGAAAAAAGTGATTCAACAAAAATGAGTCAGAAATTCAGTCATGAATAAATACGAATATTATATACATGTACAGTATGTAAGAGGTGTTAAATTTCATTCAGTTTTTCATACACTTATGGTGAGAATTCAGCAACTCAACTTCTTCAGATGGTCCCATACTCCTATGAACAAAGAGGTGTCAATAACCACAACCTCACTGTAAAGATGTCGAGATTCAAGATTCTCTGTCCGTTGAGATTTTGTTCTCTTTATCTTTGAAGATCTTTGTATCTTTCTCTCATAATGTTAATGATTTCATTCGTCATGGATATCATGTGAAATTTTTCTGCCCTTCCTAAATTCCTAGTTTTTGGTACATCGGAAAGCATGAGCGAAAAATTATTATTTCTTTGACGATAAGTACGCACATCTTATAGCCTCCTGTCAAAATTACGTGACCGTTTGTTTGTTTCACCGTGAAGCTGTCTGAGTTCCAAAAGTATCATGCCTTATATCGCTGGTTGAGTTAGACTTCTAGTAAAACATTGACGTAGATCTGATATGTATAGAACGCCTGAAAAGTAAATGAGGAAACAAATATCCCAATGTACACATTTCGATTTCCCCTTTCGAGAATTTTACAATTAAATGTTATTTCGACGGGGTCCTAAGCTCGCAAAGAAGACTGAAATCAAGTTAATCCAAACAAGTTCAGGTTGCAAGAAGCTAAGAGTTTCGAGATAGAAAGTAGGGCAAAAAAGCCTCACAGAGAGAAGTTATATTAAAATTATCTTTCCCACATACATGGAAATTTGACGTTTCGAGTTACGAAGCTCGTCATCAGTGATATGTGTTACAAAAAATACATAGTTTATTACAAAATTCTTGAAGATATTTGAATACGAAGTACACAAAAAAGCGAAACATATATATAAAATTTATATAAGGCAATCATCGGTCAACCGGTTTCAACAGGAATGCATTATCAGAATCGTTCGGTTTGGGTTTTCGTTTAAAAATGTACAAGGACTCTCAAATGGGTAAAGTGTAGAAATCGAAGCTTTAATTTAAAACGCAAAAATGTTCCGGATTCTAAGATGATTTACAGTTTTCAACTTGACACCTTATTGCTGACTGAGGAGTTCACTTTAAAAGCTTCCCAGTTCGGTGACAACGGCCCGAGTGCTCACTAATCCAAATGAACAGAGGACAGGACGTACATCTGAGTACGTGGTCTGTACATACGTCCCGTCCTCTCTTCATTTCAATTGTTAAATCAACCCCATCTGCCAAAAAAAAACGAAAACTTAGTAAGAATGCATTGCAAGTTTACTGGGAAAGAGATGGCAAAGAAAAATTACTAAAATAATTCAGTTCGAACGTTACCAGCAGGTGCTCATTTTCAACGAAATCTGCGTTACAACACTTAAACCTATTTAAAATATGTAAATAATAAAAAACAGGTTAGAGGGAAAATTAGGATCGAAAAAACATCAGGATGGTATAAAAAGGGAAGGCTAACGGTTGACAATTTTTAGGAGGTATGGACTCTATATCATTTAAAGAAAGTTTCTACTTATGAATATGCAGTGACTCTGAAGTACGTCGATTGACATTAAATTTTTTTAACAGAAGAAGAATCTGATATTTTAAATAAACTCTCATCAATAATTTGGCCACATGGAGAATTCTAACGCTGCTTAATACTAGAACGTGAAGGAAAGCCTAATATTCAATAGGCTCGTTAATTCCTTCGAGCATACTCTGCGGCCCTTTTGAAAGTCAAGGACGTATCGCCGGTGAATGGAGGACGATCAAGCGCGAATTTATGGATATATCGCCGGCGAATCATCGGTGAATCACCGAAGCAATGTCTACTTTTTGGGCGGAATTATCGGCCTCTATACGTCCGTGGCCATTCGCGACGCTCGTCTATGCCACACCCCTGCTCGGCCCTGCACGTTCATAATCGTCCCTCTACGTCCCACTTCGCAGGTGATACGCCTTCGATTCGCCGGTGGCCATCCTTGAATTTTGTGCTTCAAAAAGCTCTCGGACGCTCACAGCCATGACTCGTCTCTGAATCACTCCTGAATTCTATATACGTGTATATATGTATATGGGAAACTGTTATACCTCATGTAACTCGGACCTTTTTTTGATTTCAGCCCTCTCTGCAAGTTTTACTGTTAACCATTAGTTATATTTCAGAGATCTACTAGTGCCAGATCTTTCAATTGAAACTAAATGTTACCTGAAAAAGGTACAGAGACGTCCGAAATTAACACTAGGAGCGAAGGACATAGGGTTCAGGATGTTTCCTACAGATATATAAGGGGTAGTTAGAGACAATTCTCGGCTGTGTGCGTCTGAGACTTTTTTGTTTCATGATGCATTGTCTAAATAAAGAAGTACATAAAAAAAGAATATTAAATACTTATTCATTTCAGAACGAGTCGCAGCCTTTTCTAGTTAAAATCAAGGTTAGCACCTGCTCCCTAGGTGCCGGTTTAACAGCTAAAAGGGCAGGAACGACGGGCCTCTTGCCTTCAAGCCAATGCCAGTCAGCTGAGCCTGCACAAAATCAATTTAATACCTTTA
>VOMN01086269.1:0-13302 GCA_014899125.1 Orchestia grillus
CTTTACTTATGAACTGAAAAGAATGATACATTTGTTAAAATTGCATCAAAGTGAATAAGATGCATTTACATTTGAAGAACAAGGAATATTTGCAATAAATGCACTTATAGATTTGTGCGAAAAGAATTACTGAATGCAACCCCGGTAACAGTAGCACAGCCCGGCCTGACCCGTGGAGCATATAAGCCGAGCGGCGCAGCATCTCGACCCTAGCCCGCACTAAGCAGGAAGGAAAGTGGTTTTCTGCGCCCAGGGAGGAGGGAGGATAGTCTACGTGACCCTTTTCCTCTTTGTAGAAAAATAGAAACTATTTCGTTCCACAATAGATTATATTTTTCTACTCGATTCAGAGTGTCACCTGGTTGTGTCACCTAGCACCAGCCCGAGCTAAGCAAGAGGTTGTGACGGGACACCTGGTTCGTGTACAAAGTTGACATAAAAAATGACCATGAAATCTAAAAATTGATAAAATGATACGTGTTTCTCTCTTTTCCTCAAACAAAAATAAAAATTTAATTGCATTGACAAATAAACCATGATAATCAGACCATAGTGTCGCTCTGTGGCATAGTGGTAGCGTGGTGGTCTCATAACCAAAAGGACCTGAATTCGATACTTGGCTCAAGGAGGCATTTTCACGTGACTGCGGAGTACTTCCCATGGAAAAGGAAGTTTAAACCACACATTCCTCACGTCCCATACCACACCAGTAGCTGTAAAACATTTAAAACCCAACGGTAAACCGTGTTGGAATTAATAAAGTTTATTTTCTTTGAAGGGTGCAGCACACACACCACTGCAGGGCTGTGGCACACAAGAGGGCAACACACCTCAGGGTTATGAGAGCCAAGTATTCTCTCCCTGATGGCAAGGGCTTCCATGTGGAGGCTGGCAGGTACATTCAGGATTGCCCTCAGCTCATTCAGGGAACAGGACTCACGGTGGTGGTTGTAAGGGGCAAGGGGAGGCCCCAGCTGTTTTTCTGCACAACATAATACAACATCAGGCCTCAGATGGTCAGACTCTGCAGCATACATGAACATGTGCTGGCCTTCTAGTGAGGAGGTCCCAAGTTTGATACACAGGATGGAGTACTTCTCTGAGGAAAGAAACATTAAACACAGTATGCTTAAAAAAGGAGTAAACCAGAGTCTTCTGAAGGGGCATCCAAACTACTTCCCAGGCATTTCAGGGCCATAAGCTGAACATGACAACAATAGCAAGGCCAGGGACAAGCCTGCAATGGAGTCCAGCCCACCACTAGACATGGGGACAATGCTATTCATCAGATTACACTAGAGCATCAACAACAAAACTCTACAGACACAAGCTGAGCCGTGTGTAGCACACAAGCTTCACCAGCCAAAAAAAACTATTTTTACACTGAAGAATGGACATTTTCTTTTCTCTATCTAAATTGTTTTGCTAAATTTAACTACCCACTTCATGATAAATGCTGGATATTAAAAATGTAAAAAATCATGAACTTTTGATTAACATTCACTTCAGTAAAATGATATAATTGGTGATATACCAATTAATGGGCATCAACAAGCATCGGCACTTTTGGCAGGAATCAGCATAGGCATCAGCACGTGATTACAATAGCAAATTTCTACTATACTTGAAATGTACAATGTTGTTTTGAACATAAAAAAATTGATTTCATATTAGCATAGATGGAAGTTGAAGCTCATTATTGCCTGTTGGTAAGTACATACATTTTTAAATATTTTTTGTGATACTTATTACAATTAAAGAATACTGCCTGTGTGTTCATTGACATGGTAGGAAACATATGTAAAATGTCATATACATTTTCTTCTAGTACATGCAGCTTATAATCAAACAAATTTATTGAGAAAATAATTTTTTCCAAGTTTGGGCAACAAATAGGGTTAATGAACTACTTTTTGGGCATACGTTTGCTACTTGTTTGTCTTCATGTCTGGCAGCACTTCCTAGGCCGTCACAGTAGTGGCATCATGCACCAGAGTTACAGTTGGCAGTACAGTGCTTAGTGGTGCCATTTTCTCTACTTCTAATTTTTATTACAAGGATACATAGTTCCAAAACTGGCAAGAATCTTATCTTTCACATCCGTTTAGAATTTTCTGATCACAAGATGCCAAAACATTTACAGAAAAAGACCCAATCAGAACACAACTACAGCTCTACAGAACCTGGCTCAGAAGCTGAAAAGTCCAAAAAAGTGATAATGGTATGGAGGTTGAGGATTGCTTTGATAATTATGCATCATGCTTTAATGATTTTGCATCATCTATGGAGAAAGATGTAAATCTCCTATCAACTTATTTTAACCAGAAAAGTTAACATTATTGCAAATCCTTTACTACTTGACTGTGAAAATGGCACCAGGAAAGTCAAACCCAAAACCTTGGTGGCTAACACACAAATCTGCTCTTCCACAGCTCAAAGAAGTTGCAATCAAGATGCTCACCTTACCCACCCCCTTCATCAGACAAGTCTGGAAGGATTTCGGCTTTGGAGGGAATGTTTATGCTTATCACAACAGCTCACACCAGAAACAGTTAAACAGCTCATCTATAAATTTTAATTTAAGAATGTTCAACTTTGAATACTTCCACAAAATTCAACAGAGTAGTAGTAGGAAAGATACCAGCACTGTAATAACTCACAACTATTTTGCACCTACAGAGAAGGGACCATTAAGAATGAACTTAGGAGAATAGGGAACCTATGCACAAGGTGTGTTTCCACACAAGATCCTCTATGCATAAAAATAGCAAATTAGGAAAAGAGAGGAAGAAAAGATAAAGAATCATCAGTAAAGAAAGCGTGCAAATGGAAAAAAACAGAGTGGGTACCAAGATAGAAATTCTGAAGGCTTGGCTAACAGAGGTAACCTTAAAATGCCTCCCTGGGGATGCTAGTCTCCATAGACCAAGATAGACAAATCTAACTAACCTAGCCCTATTGCATATGGCTCATCATATGCCCCTTGATGAGAAAAAAAATTCAATAGAAATACTGGAAGTAATTGTTCTTCTTAAACTTTGGCATGGTTAGATTAGCAAGGTAATGTAATATAACATCTTGAAAGAAGCATCAATATAAATCCATTTTAACTCAGTGTCCTCATTCTTAGTTTGAAGACAGTTCATGAAGCAGGGGGGCATGGATTGCAGTGCTTCAGTGACTCAGACTATGAAGCACTCAAGGAGAAGGGACCATTTCAAGTGGGCACATAAGTCTCATAGGCCTAGCCATAGATGAGGTAACCTAACAATGTCCTATGGGGTTGCCAGTTCCCATAGTATATGATAGACAAACCCTACAAACATAACTCTACTGCCCATTCTATGGTTAACATACAAGGTTAATACAATTAAAATAAATATGAAAACATAGTTACTCGCTATAATGGTATGGTACTCAACATTGAGTTGTTTTAATATACTTATACCATTTACACTACTTAGAGTAGTCATAATTTGTATCCACCACAATGAAAATGCAATTTAAAATTATGAAATTTGTATCTCAATTTGTGTCAATTAGCATCCAAAATCTCTCACATGTCCATACAAATTATACTACATATGGTAATCTCATGTTGCAGATGTATTTTGTCCAAAAGATGTGATCTTTTATGATTACTACCTTCCATAATAATCTTTAGTTTATTGACTATGAATACTATATTAACCAAGGATCCTCATTGGAGAATACCCTTTGTATCTTATTTTCTGGAATGAATGATCAGTAGAAGTCTTAGTATGTTTTTTATCCCAATTTGTAAACTATCCTCAAATTTGGCACAGAAATTGCAAAATTCTAAACTTAGTTTTTAATAAGCTCTATTAATAATGAATTTCATGCTAGTTGTTGCTCCTCAGTCATATTTTAGGAAATTTATTTCAAAATTTCCAATTTCAAATTTGGAGAGAGAATGCAAATTCTAAATAACATAGAATCAGCCAAATTTTTGAAATCGGCACATCACTATAAATAATTATATTATTAGAACTGAAATATTATAATCAGATATTATTAAATCAAGCATTGACAATTAAGACGGAATTACCATACAAATGTAACAAATATGACATTATATAGAACATAACATTTAAAATAGTTAAATACATCAAATTAAATTGATCACTTCAATAAATAACCAAAATGAAAATAATTAAACTAGACTGCCTGTGAGTCGCACCTCCAAGCAAATACTTTGTTTTCTACTCACGTATAACACAATCAGGATCTGCGAACCTTCGAACCATCGCTCTCTCGAGGTACGTGGCTGCTTTGGATAAATCATAGTGGTCTTTGTCACTGGCATGTGATGCACCAAGCAGCTCAAGCGCATCAATTTTTTCTTCCTCCGTGACCTCTTGAACTGAGAGGAAATACTCGACCACTTCAGAACAAGCCCGTTCGGCGGCAGCGATGAGAGGCGTCATGCTGTGCTCGTTGCTGACTATGGCAGCACCGTGCTCCAAGAGAGTGATCACTATGTTCACGTGGCCGCACTCGGCCGCAAAGTGCAGCGCGGTCGCTCCACAGTGCGCTTTCTCGTTGGGGTTTGCTTTGAGCTCTAGCAAGTAATTGACTACATCTAAATGGCCTTTATAAGCTGCTATCATGAGGCACGTGTTGTTATATTTGTTCGTGATGTGGATGTCGGCAGAGTGGCCTGTGAGGTATTTCACAATGTCGAGACGCCCATCAAAGCAAGCAGCGCGAACTGGCGTGGAGTTTGTGCGGGTCGTGTGGTTCACCTTGGCTCCAGCTCGGACGAGGGTTTTGACTACAGTTAAATGACCAGCTCCTGAAGTGAAACAACTATTAACAACTTTATGCATATTCAAACATAGTTAATATTTCTCATCTGCATTAGCATTCCAGCCATTAGTGCATGACTGGCAACCAGCCATGGCCAAGAAAGTAGAGAGTGGTGCACAAGTAGAGATTGAAAAAAAAACAAGTGGTTCACCTGAGACATAGAATAAGAATGTGTGAAATGAAAGAACTGGAATAGGAAGCACGATCAAAAGTAAAAATTATTTGAAAAGCAAATAATTACAGAAATTGAGTGGCAAGGTGAGTGCAATGAATGCAGGTGTCAACAAAAGAGGCTGAAGAGACTAATTTTTGAGGCTAGAGTGAGAATGAGAGAATCCAGATTGGAAAGCTGAGTGGAAGTGGTCCAGATGGAAAAAATTAGAGTGGTATGACAAAGGTTGAATGAATAAAAGAATTGCTGACATTGTGAATCTTCAGAATGATGAATAAAATTTGTAACTAGAAGATGAATTTATGTGCGAGGAGATTGTTTTTTGAAACAGAGAAGAACAGTTAAACCAGTGGACCTGATAGAATTCTATGTGAGTTCCATGAACATGGAGCACGAATGTTGAACGCATGTTGAAATGTTTGTTTGATGAGATATGGAGGAGTGAAAAGTTCTCGATTTGTGGAACAAATGCACTGTAGTGTTGGTACACAAGGGTAGTCATATGAGTATGAAAGAATAAAAGAATTATAGACTCATTCCTTTAGCTGACACCGCATGCAAGATTTTCTGTGGCGATCTGAATGGAAGGATAAACCAGGGTGCAGAAGAACTCGAAGTGATGAATGGGAACAAAAAGATTTAAGGAGAGACTGGCATAAGAGGACAACTTGCTTCTGACAAATGAAATAAATTAAAGAATGTAAATCGAGAATAAAAAGGTATAATTGGCATTTTCAGATATTAAAATGGCATATGACAGAGTGAACTAATAAAATTCTTTAATATTCCGAGCAAAATAAGTTCCAATTGGAAAATATCAAGTAAATAGAGTAAAAAATCTCTACAAGAATTCAAGTATGATTTAGCAGTTGGGTGATGTAGAAACTGAACAAGTGAGGAAAGTTAGAGGAGTAAGACAGGGATTGCACTGTGTCTCCCTTGCAGTTTGAACTGTACGGAGAAGAACTCAAAATTTGTTACAAAATAGTTGTTGGGCACTGACTGTTGATCATAAAAGATTAAGTTCTCTGTCATATGCTGATGATATTGTGCTTGTTAACAAGTAAAAGCAGAAATACCAGGTAACACTTGATATTGTGAATAGCTATTGTAATTTTAATGTAAAATTTAGTGGGAAAATAAATAAAACTATGGTTATGAATGGGGATGAGTTGGATAAAGAAAGAAAATGGAATATAGGAGATGTAATTATGATAAGAATAAGGAATATAAATACCTAGGTTGCCTATTAAGTGAAAATGGAGACTCATGAGTGAACAGTGAGAAAGGGGTGAGAGCTAGGCAGTGGGGTTGATATTTGAGCAGCGCAGCAACAAGCAAACAACAAGAATGTGTTAAAAAAAATGTAGAAATGTGTTCTAGTACCTAATGCAATGTATGGCATAAATATTACAGCACAGAATGGGAGTGACCTTGAAAAGTTGGGAGGTGATTCAGAATCGAGAAATTCACTTGCTTTTGGGTGCTTCAAAATGGACAGCTGTCAAGGCAATAAGATGCGACCTTGAGTCGAGTTTGTTTTCTGAGAGAGTGATAAAGGCAGTATTGAATTACAATATAAGAATTAAGTAAATTGAAATTACTAAATGGGTGAGAAAATTTTTTTCAATGGAATATGAGTGTAAATGTATAGGATAAATTGAGCAGGAGGCATGAAAATTTAAATATCCTGTAGACTGAGTGTGTCAGATATAGAAGACCTGTTGATGACAGTTTTATAGAGAAATCAGGAAGGAGGGGGATGAGAACAGGACAGCAAAAGTTGAAATAAATAAATTGAAAGATGAACAAACAAGAATAAATAAAAAATGGAAAAATTATTATGAATTTAAAAACATCTCAATTTTGGTATGCTTGAAAGAAAGTGCCCAAGACTGCAGCAATTTATGACTGCAGTTTGAAAAGTCAACTGCTCTTTGGAATCCAGGGTAAAATTTCGAGCACAAACAGGCACACATGGTGGTGGAATGAAAAGAAGATTAAAATGTGTATATATTGCAACAGTGGAGTGGAAGAACTTTTGAACATTTTGTTTTCGAATGTAGTAAGTATAAATGTGGTAAGAGAAATAATGAATGAAGTATAGGAGCAGTATGGAGAAGTTCACAGGTGTGCCCGTAGAGCCAAAAGTGATTGGATGTGGCTTATCTTGCAGAACTGGATGAAGAGTGTTTAATGATGATTATTGATGTAATGAAGATTTTTTTGAAAACACAACACTAATAGCAGCAATAGGGTGAGGTAGACTTGAATAGGTTGTGTTGACCCTACAAGCAAGGGTATCTTCAATGAAGAACTGGTTCACCCAGTGACCTCCTCTATTTGTTGAATATTACATGATATAGTGTAGGGCAATTTTAGAAAAAAATTAATAAGTCTAGTTCACAAGTAATGGGTCTGGAGGATCCAATTTGTTTGTAGAATGTCTGATTTCTAGAGGCAAATTTTAGGCCACAATAAAGGCCCCCACAGATGCTGGCCCTCCTCTCAAGTTCAAGCTATCCACTAATACAGTTGCAGTTGAAGCAATAACAATATTGGGACACATGCATTAAAGCATTTATGTAATTAATGCAAATATTTTGCATTACTAATTACTATGCATTTAAAAAATTTTACACATGAGAACATTATCCCACATGTCAAACGCTTCATCACAAACTGGATTCTAGCACCAATAAGTGATGCAGTTTCATATATTCTCTGGATTCTAGCACTAAGTCAGCATTTGCCTTAGAAAGATAGGCACTTGGGGCAGAACTTTCCATATGTCTCATGGCTCACCATCCCATCAATAGAACTGCACTTCTGTCTTATGGCTCACCATCCCATCAATAGAACTGCACTTCTGTCTCATGGCTCACCATCCCATCAATAGAACTGCACTCCAAATTAACACGTTGGTTGCGATGATGCTATCTTCCTAGGGGCAAAACGACCCACCGGTGGGTCGTATCGCAGTCAATGTGTTAAGGGGGAAAAAAGCAAGAAATTCTCACAAAAAGGGCCATTTTGCAACATTAATGGCATCCCTTATTACAGAGTGTAAATTGGTGGTCTGTCTTAGTTACTCAACTCAAGTCATTGGTCATTTGTAAAGTTACAGACCAACAAGTCTAGTGAAAATATAAACCCAATTGATTCACTGACCCTTTTTCAACATTACAGAGCTAACATGTCTAGAGAAAATACTGATCAAAAGACTTTGCACACCTGCAGCACACCAGAGTGCACTTGCTCCTTCAATTGCATAGCCATCAAACTTGACCGTTCCTTCCTGCTCCAGGTCAGGATTGAAGCGCAGCAACACACGCACCGCCTTGTCATGGCCATTCCTTGCAGCTATGATCAGTGGAGTGCACTTCTGACCATCTTCCTCTACAATCTGATTCAGACATAATCATAGTTAAATGTCAACAAAATGTAGTACATATATAATGAACAAATAAATGAGCATACTACTAAAGAATTGAGAATCCTACTTGAAACACTTTTTGAACAAAACAAAGTTGACCTGATAGAACAAAAATGGGAATCTACCACAAAATTTAACACTTAGCAACCTCATTTCACTATACATAATTCACTATGCTACAAACTTTAAGATAGGAAAATAAATGGATAATTCTATGCAAAAGTTTAATCACATAACATGAAAGTGAACATCCACTTAAGGAATGGCATAACATAAAATTAGGTCTCTAAACACATCTTGAGGAGTGCTACACTTTTCCTCAAGATGAAGTGAGCACCTGAGAACACTTGTGAGACCTGCCACACTTCTTCAGGATGTAGTGAGAACCTAAGAACATGCATGAGACCTGCCACACTTCTTCAGCATGTAGCGAGCACCTAAGAACACTTGAGACCTGCCACACCTTCCTTAAGATGCTCACTAACACAAGTACTAGCAGTACAAGCACGTTTCTTTTTAGAGTCAGACAATTTTTATTAGCCTCCTGAATAGTAGTAGTAGAAATATCAGAGCTTTAGTCTAGAGCTCAGACTATCTCTTACCAGAAGAAAAGGGACCATTTAGTATGGATTTTAAAGAACATGGGGAATGTATACAAATGATATATTCCCACACTAGATCCCTTGCATATAGAGACACCTAGTTAAGAAGGAAGAGGATAAAAGATACAGAACCATCAGTGAAGAAGGCATAAATATGGAAAGAAGAAAAGTGGGCACCAAAGATAGAAGTCTCACAGGCCCAGCTAAAGCTGAGGAAACCTAACAGTGAAAACCCACAGCCATAAGATAGGCAAACCTAACTAACCTAACCCTATTACCTGTGGCCTTTGTTATGCCTTCTGAGGAGTAGTTATTTCGTTCATTAGCTAGTGGATGTGTTGAACCTAACATGTGCAGGGTAATTTCATAAGCTCATCAAAAATTTTATTTTCAACTTGGACATTTTTAGTAACAAAACTCAGTACTCCAACAAAAAGAAAACTAGCAAGTCTTCTCTCTTTCTTGTTATTCGAAATATAAAATTGACTTATACACATATCAATATGGTTTTGTACTGTTACAGAATTAGAATGCTTGTTCAGTTTATAAACAACCAATACATGTTTTAGTAAATTCAAACAGTTATGGTAATTTTACGAATACATTTTTGTGAAAATTAAAATTAAAGAAATTATTCTTGGAAGGCTTATGTTCCTTTCCTTAGCTCAGAAGGCTTATGTTCCCTTGCCTAGCTCAGAAGGCTTATGTTCCCTTGCCTAGCTCAGAAGGTTTACGTTCCCTTGCCTAACTTGCACCTCAAATGATGGTTCATCATCATGTTATAGAACATGATTATATTTCAGAATGATAAAATAAAACATCCATCAATATATCACACAGGCTATTATTAGTCATTTGCAATAGCTACACAGCTCCCATTTGCAGCATCTGTTGTGAAATTGTTCTCAGGAAGGCAATTACCTTTGCATGAGATACCTACTTTAGCAAATTAAATTTTAAACTTCATGAGTGGGTATTCAAAATTAACGTCAACAAAATTAATGCAATATTCACGGGGAAAATTTAACAGAGATAGGATTATGATGGTGATTGCTGTTTTTGATTACTGTTGCATCCATTATAATTCTATCTCGGTTAAATTTTTCCCATCAATATTGCATTAATTTTGTCGTTGTAGCCTATTTACAGCTTAGCATGTCATAGGTCCAAAATTTTTGTTGTTTCGTTCATTGGAAACGCATGCTGATTAAACGTGAGAAAAATTGAATAATAAATGTAAAACCCAGTAGACATTTCCCAGTACTTAACTTACAAAATTAATATTAAAAATGGATAAAAAAGAGTGGGTAACTATACTTCAGAAATACTCTATGATGATTTTGACATGAACTGCAATATTTACATGGAAGGATTGTTTTTTATTTTTAATAACAGCTGTAATTCATCCCAATTCATATATAGGTATATCAGAGTAGCATTTTTTTATCTGTGAAAATATCACTGATATATAGGGCACCTGGGAAAGCAGGTCTTGTGTGGCCGCCGTGTCCAGTGAGGGGTCTGAGAGAAGCTCGGTAAGGGCGACAGACATGCCAGAACGTGCAGCATAGTAAACTTTCTTTTTGATGCTCTCAAGGCCTGGCATAGTGACTGCTGTGCAGCCACTGCTGGTGCTGGCCATCTCGTCTCTTAGAGCTATCCACAATCTGCAGTAAAACGGTAGTCTCATGAAATGTGTACACAGTGCATCATGTACAAACTAACTTGTTTGCACACAGCATAACAGTTTGTTGATTTGACAATACTGCAAGGAGGGCAACAACCTGTACTGCAGGGAGGGCAACAACCTGCACTGCAGGGAGGGCAACAACCTGCACTGCAGGGAGGGCAACAACCTGCACTGCAGGGAGGGCAACAACCTGCACTGCAGGGAGGGCAACAACCTGCACTGCAGGGAGGGCAACAACCTGCACTGCAGGGAGGGCAACAACCTGCACTGCAGGGAGGGCAACAACCTGCACTGCAGGGAGGGCAACAACCTGCACTGCAGGGAGGGCAACAACCTGCACTGCAGGGAGGGCAACAACCTGCACTGCAGGGAGGGCAACAACCTGCACTGCAGGGAGGGCAACAACCTGCACTGCAGGGAGGGCAACAACCTGCACTGCAGGGAGGGCAACAACCTACACTGCAGGGAGGGCAACAACCTGCACTGCAGGGAGGGCAACAACCTGCACTGCAGGGAGGGCAACAACCTGCACTGCAGGGAGGGCAACAACCTGCACTGCAGGGAGGGCAACAACCTGCACTGCAGGGAGGGCAACAACCTGCACTGCAGGGAGGGCAACAACCTGCACTGCAGGGAGGACAACAACCTACCCTGTAGGGAGAGTATGAGCTTGTACTAACTTTTTCATATCTAACACCACCTCTTTCGATACATTAATTTGCTTGCATACCTCTTACATATCTCATTCCTTAGTGTAGTACACTCAAATTCCATTAAAAAGTGTGTCTCACCCATATATAATTCTCCAAAAACTCAACTCTTTCCTAATTTAGTACAGCTTTTGTCACTAATTTTGAAAACAGACTCCACATAAGACTGCCTCTAACTGCCTCAACTGCTGTCTATTTTAGAGAACCTAGTGCCAAATAACCTATCTGATTCTGAATCAACCTAACTTATCAAAGTCACTTCCATTTCATGCTGTAACAATTCATATTATACATAAAACAAGGAACATATGATATATCAAAACACTTTTACATTTCTCTCACATATTCATAATTGTTTGCTTGATACTTTGTTACACTAATCAAGTATCCATACCATTTTATAGCTTTTATCACTTTCTCACCTTTTACTCCTAAACTTCCATCTTTACTTAGCATGCATTCTAGATACTTGTATCCTCTTATTATTTCTATAACTATATCATCTATATTTCACTGATTTTTCTTATCCAATTCATATCCATTTATAACCATAACTTTACTTTTGTCCCAACTAAAGTACTTTGAATAATTCCAATAGATTTTACCATCGAGTTGTCAATGCCTTACAACTATTGATGCATAAGGGATGTAAGATTTAAGCGTTCTTTTTCCAAGAAAAGCCCTTGTTGGTCATGAAAACATCAGTGCCTCAGCCAGGAGCCAAACTCAGACTTCTAAGCTGCAAGGCTATCATGCTTATGGCTAACTAGTGCACCATGGATGATGGAGCAATTATTGAATAAATTTTACATTAAAATCTCAACTATAAATATTCATGTTAGCAAGCATTACCGGTAACTTCAGCCATGATTTACTAACAACAACAATGTAATCAGCATACAAGGGAACTCAGTCTTTCACTATCAATCTTCAGTCCCAAGTCACTCTTTTGTAAATAAACAGTTAATTGTTCTGTGTAAAAATCAAACAATAGAGGAAATAAAGTGCGTCCTTGTCTCACTCTCCCAATACTCCTTACTAGTGTAGTTTCTAGGTCCCCTAACTGGCATTAGGTACTGCCTGCACTGGTATAACCATACAGACTTTTTACTATGTTAACCGTTTTTCTCCTAAAACCTAGTTTCTTAAGAATATCAAACATTATCAAACAATCTACTTTGTCAGATACCTTTTTAATATTTAAGAATGACAGACACGTCTTTTTTTCCTCTTTCTTTATTCAATAAATTATTTTAATCACAACAAACAAGTTGTCCTCACCATGTCTATCTCTCCTAAAACTGACTTGTTCCTCACAAGTCACTCCAAAAGTTTACATTGTTTAGCAGCTTGTATTATCCTTACATTCAAAATGTGACAAATAACTGTACATACAGTATCAGCCAATGCAATGGGTCCATAATTTTTCATTTCATATTAACCTTTACCTTCCAGCTTTTCAATTTGGATTCCCTTATTTCTCACTCCAGCCTCATAAATTATGCTCTTCACTTTTTTTGTTGACACCTATATTAATTNCAGCTTCCGATTCCACTTTTGTGCTTCAATCAGCTGCTACATAACTGGACTTTAAAAGAACCAAAGTTCCGATTCTGGACACCATTGCGGCCCACAGCAAGCTTGACTCTCGCGCTGCGGCGAAAAATTCCAGAAAAGCCAAGATCTGGGTATATTTTTTGTCCCGATCTTATTTCTTATCTGTTGCATGTAGAGAGCTCAAAAAACTTGTAAACGAAAGCTTATATAAGTCTGCATATTACAATAAAATTCTACCCTATTCTTTACCATATGCAATATGCTTGTCCATGGTGCAGTGGTGAACGTGATGGCCTCACAGCCGA
>VOMN01086272.1:0-24399 GCA_014899125.1 Orchestia grillus
GGGTTGGACACGCCATAGTTAGCGACTATAATCGCTACACGTCTACCATAAAGTTGCTCGAACGAATGCCAAAATGGCAGCAAAGATGGAAATGACGACATCGCGTGAGATGGTTCCTATAATGTAGAATGCCGTCCAAAAATAGCGTTTGAATTTATAGAAAACTTTGATGGTGAATTAATTTCGAGAAATTTTATAATTACGTTACCGATCTTTTATCAGTAACTTAACTTCAAAATCACCTGGCTAGGAATGTCATGCTACCCAATGCTACAGTGTGAAAGAAAATAAACTTCATTAACTTCATCACAGTTATATATAGCACATCGTTGGGTTTTCTATGCCTTATAACTACTTTTTGACGCGTGAGTGATGAGAAGCTTAAGTTTCATTTTCCTAATGAAGCCCTCCATAGTTTCATATAAATCCAGGTTACCATAGCAACTGGGAGTTGAACCTTTGTTCCCCTACTATGAGCCGCACGCGGTACCAGAACTTATTCCCTCCTATGAACCTCACGCGGTACCAGAACAGGGAAACAAACTTGACTGCATAACAAGACGATCCTTTTAAAAGAAATGTCCCTGGATTAATTTCCAGGAATTTACTCGCTACAATATATGCAGTATACCGTCAGCGTTAATTTCTCACTTCTACCTTTTAAGAAGAATTCCGAGGAGAAAGAAGGATGTCTTTATCAAAATTATTGTCCATCTACTTCAAAAAGATATATTAAAATAATTTGAATTGAATATTTCCGTGTGGAAATAAATCATTAATAATGTCCATATGATAACTAAAAAAAACTATTATTAATTCTAACACGTTTTACAGTTGGGTTTTAAATGCCTTACAACTGGTGTGGTGGGGGATGTAATGAATATGTGGTTAAACTTCTTTTTCCAAGGAAAGTTCTCCGCAGTCACGTGAAAATGTCTCTCGAACCGAGTATCGAACCCAGGTCCTTCCGGCTACGAGACCAACATCCTACCACTATGCCACGGAGCCCAACAGGTGTTGAAATGTTTAAATGTTGTGAAATAAATCTTTTCAAAATAAAATGGTTCATTTTCTAAGTATGTCTTCTTACGAAAAAAATTAAGGTGCGTCAAATTTTTGTCTAGAATGAACTTGTGGAACCAATTTTTAAATTTAAATAGTATTATAAAGATGCAACTAATGCATGGAGATAAACATAAAAGAACAAGACGAGAAATATTTCTTTTTTATTATTATTTGAATTCTATTAAAAGTTAAACGTGGATTGAATTCTTAGAGGTAATGTCATGATAATTACTGGTTATTTGCTCATGCATCAACGTTTTATGAAAACGTGAACTTCGCATGTAAAAAAAAACAGCATCAGCTGGCAACTCAGTCAGTGATGGTTCCCGTAAACGTCTAGCGTGCGCACTCCTGTTTCGATTCTATTTCTTACCCCTATCTGTATCTGTGCGGAGTGGGCTAAAATTATAATCAAGAATATGAAATTTTGTGTTTCATAATGTTCACTATTTAATGTGTTAGGAATGATAACTTTTCCTTATTTTATTCAATATCGCTTACTAAAATGATATATTATTTGGTAATAAAAAGCCACTTTTTCAAGAAAGAAGTGAATTACTGTGATTATGTAGTGACCAAAATTCAAAAACTTTTGTTATTCCAACACGTTTTACCGTTGGGTTTCAGTACCTTACAACTACGGGCGTGGTGAGGGATGTAAGGAATGTGTGGCTTAAAGCTTCTTTTTCGAAGGAACTACTCCCTGGTTACATATAATTCCTTGCCTGAGCCGAGATTCGAACCCTGATAAAATTGCACTGTAAGGCCATCATGCTAACCAGTATGGTATGGAACCCAGAATAAAATGTACAGAAATTTGTATCACATTTTTACATGTTCTGTCTACAAGTATTACCATGTTGCTTTGACAAATTAACAAAACAAACCTAACCCTAGTATAACTGGAAAAAAGCACAGGAGCAAGATGCAGGTTTTACAATATCAATTTATTATAATTCAACAGTAGGAAGGAAGTATCTGATGTTTTAAGTTTCATTCATTCTTAGGATGTGTTAAATTTTTATTTGTATACATGACTACTTGCTTGATTTTGACTGACAAATTTTTTGAACCTGCTTGATCTGTATTTGTTTTCTTACTATAGTATATCTTATCTTACCTAATTGAAGATTTTTTCAGTGCAAGTTCAATGTCATCTGAGTTAAACTTTTAGTAATGAGCTGTATCTATGCATTAAAATATGCCGTACTATATGATGTCTATTAATTTCTCTGTAATTTTTCAGATTTCATCGAGTAGCTTTGCTTGGTTCTGCTACACTCATTTCAGAAACATGGATCTGTCAGGTGCCAATATGGGGCCTGGGGCCCAGACCATCACCCTCATGAAGATTGGTTACTATCAAATTGGCCCCACTCTTGGCAAAGGAACTTTTGGAAAAGTCAAGTGTGAGTAATAAGTTGCAGGATGTTTGTAGACTGTATGTTCAGAATTCAATATTTTATACAAGTGTCTCTTCTTGACATGTTGTGTCTGGTTGTGCTTAGAATTCTGAAGATAACCCTCATTTGAGATGAGTTTTTCTTGCTTATTTTTAACCAGAAACTTGCATGACACAGTTGTTCAGAATTAACTCTGAATGTGTGTTGTAAAATGAGTGAGTCTCTAATAGAATATCATCTGTGTATCTTTAGTTGATTTTCCAACATTGAAATAGCTGTGTGTTGGCTGCAAGTAAAACAGTAAAAGACTGTAACATTTGGAGTTCTTCAAATTTCATTTGTGAAGATTTCCTGTGTTTAGTTGCAGTTATTCATGTTTCAGTGATACTGTCTGAGATGTTGATCTTGCAAATATAGAATCTTGATTGGCATGCATTAATCAACTATGTTTTCAGTTCAGGAAATATGTTTACTTTTTTCTATTTTAACTCACATTTTTCACTTTCATCTTTTGCCTCTCATTCATCTGTCTCTCCTGTAAAGTTTTACACTTTAATTAATGCATCAATTGTGCATTTCTCAAATTACTTTAGTTAATTGAGGGAATGAAATGTAGCTCTTGGTAAATTTTCCATTTAAATAATAGTAGGTGAAAATAATTTTATTACATTCAATAGTATTGGCTTTTAGTTAATATTCCCAAAATGGTATGTAAATAATTTCTGATAGTTTGGTTTTACTGTCAATGCTTGTTTACATGATATGTCAAAAATCTTTCATTTTTGACTATTTAGCTTATTCTCCCCAGACCTCAGCAGAATCAACTTCAGAAAATAGAGAAATATAGCTTTTTTGAATATTTGGGTTATTTCAATGAATTTTAGTTGGACTATTTGCATAGCCAAATGTGATTGAAATGTTGAACATAATTGTCCAAATTTTAAATTTAAGGAATTCCTCATACCATTGGCATTACAGTCCTGTCTTGATGCAGTGTGAGGCACTGAACCCAAGTTACCTCAGGTGTCTCAAGTAGCCTCTGCTTGACCACACTCAGCAAGTGCTATTCAAATTTTCTTATTTAAATATACGTAACTCATACAAGTGTATCAAATTTGACTGTGGCCTTTGCAATGCTTTGCTGGAAGATGGCTCTGAATGTTGCTTTGTCACGTGGTAGCACATGACAACTTTTACGGCTCCTAAATATGGATGTTAAGTGATGCTCTTCTTAGTGCTACTCTTTTTAGTTTCTTGTTCTAAATTTTACAAAAACTTAATTTGCTAGAAATTTGAATCAGTGCATTAAATTGTTTTGAAATTGAAACTAAAATAGTGGAGAAACATATGACCATATCAGTGATTCAGTTGTCATAAAATAATCCATTTATAAATACATATGCATAGATTTTACAGCTTGAAGTTAACCTTCACACAATATTCACATGAATTCCATGATGTTGTTTAGCTGTCTTTTAAATATTAGGTATTCTTTTATTAATGTTGCAAGGCTACAGTTCATTTTTTGATAGAAATGCATTGAAGGACATAATAAACTACTGAAGTTGACTCAAACAAATATTTGTACTTAGTCATCTAATTCCTTTGTGTTTCTGCCCTAATATTTAGTTGCTAACATTTCAGCAAATCTACATATGTGCATATTATATTTTTTGAGTTTAGTTTCCTGTTCTGTTTCAATTTGCAGATGGAGAGCACATCTTGACTGGCACTAAAGTGGCCATCAAAATATTGAACAGGAGGCAAATCAAGAACCTGGACATTGTTGAGAAGATCAAGCGAGAGATCACCAACCTCAAGCTCTTCCGTCATCCCCACATCATCAAGCTGTGAGTCTGACCTGAAGTTTTCTTATCTTAATATTCAGGTTTCAAACCTCTGTTAAATCTGTTATGACTAGTAATGAATCAAGAACACTTCAGAAGGGAGAAATATTGTGACCTGATGAAGTGGACAATTAATAATGTGCCTAAAACTTGCATATTTTATCTATAATTAGCAGCTTTTTAGTTATTGTTGCTGCTCTTTTTCTTTGTGACAACCAGTGTCTGTTGGGTATTTCTAATTGTTCATTTTGTTTCAGGTATCAAGTGATCAGCACTCCTACAGATATATTCATGGTGATGGAATATGCCTCAGGGGGAGAGCTTTTTGAGTACATCAAAAAACAGGGCAAGGTAAGCAACACAAGGTAGGGTCAGCTCATGGAGCTTGAATTTTGTTAGGATTTTAAATTTTGTCAGTCTTATTCTGAGAACATAGTAAAATACAAGCATGGTATTGGCCATTACTATTAATGTGTTACATCAAAATTTTGTGTGTTCAAATAAATGATAGATAATTATTTTGCAGCAAGTTACTACAGCTAGGCCTTCAAATGGAAATATCTGTCTTCTTTGCCCGCTTTACTTCTTTCAATTTTCGCATCTTCTTTGCTATTTTTCTTTGTCTTAGTTTCTTCTTCATTCTTAACTTACTGATTCTTAGTGCCAGGGATCCTGTGTAAGGACACACCTTGTGTATAGATTCTCCATGCTCTTGGAATCCATAATAATGGTCACTTCTTTTTGTTTCTCAGGATCACATGTCATTTGGCTATGAAGCTTTTGAATGATAACTGCAGCGATAGGTATAATTTCAATATGTATTTTCCCTCAGTTCAAAGGTACTATTCCTAATCTATTCCTATTCTGTAAAACTTTTCTTACTTTTTTGCTTCAATGGTTTGGCTACAAAATATGCTTTAGCTGTAAATGTTGAAATTGAAGCTTGTGCAGATTTTTATTTTCCATTACTCCCAATGCTTTGTAATAGTTCTACATTTGGAAAAGATGGATGTGCATTTGAGTGGGATCATTTCTTTCAATGTGATACTAGTGTCCTGTCAAACATGAAATAGGCTAGAATAGTAGTTGAATTTATAGTTGGTATTTAAGCTGAAGTAGTTGGAGATGCACAAATTGCAAGTGAATTCGAATTAGAGTGCTGCATATCTCACTCAAATCTTGCATGAGAACCTAGAAAGAGCGAAGTTAAGAGGAGATGTAGAAATGGTAGCAGATCATAAAGTAAGCTGAAGCGGCTTACTTCCAGAGTGCTGTTGCATGAGAATTATCCTGCAGTAGGTTTTGAAAGCTTGTCTCCTCATGCAAAGTAGCCTTGGTAATATCTCAGAGCTCCTGTCAGGCAAGCATACATCTGTGTATGGCAACCACTCAACCCCCCCCCCCGAATCTCAATTGATTAGGTAGTGCTCACTCGCTACTGACATGAACTTCGTCTATTTTGACGACCACCTTACTTTCTCTGTTCTTCTCGTATGACTCATGCACTTTATGAAGCTAGTTTCTTATGGGTGTATTTAGTACCAAAGATATTTATTTTTATTTTATTGTTTGAGTTGCCCATTGATACTGCTCACACTACAGTTCTGATACCCTGCATATAGTGTGGTAATCTAACTTCCCTTGCTGTCGTGAATCAAAGTTAGCTGTGTCTCTCACTGCTGTCTTTACCCTTCACCTTGAATTCTCTGTACTCGTGTGCTACTCGTATGGCGAGGTTTTCAGAGCAACAACGAATTAAATTACGTAGATGAGATCGTGGTGAGTGCCACCCATGCTGGTTAGAGGCGTTGGAAATCACCCCCATGAGCGTGGCCCTCAGTCACCGTGTGGTAGTGTAGTAGGAGGTGCCTGGCATTATTCCACCTCACTTGTGCACTGTTGTTCGTGCAGCTGAAGGAGAGCGAAGCGCGCAAGTTCTTCCAGCAGATCATCAGCGGTGTGGACTACTGCCACCGACACATGGTCGTCCACAGAGACCTCAAGCCTGAAAACCTTCTGCTTGATCACAACAGACATGTCAAAATTGCCGACTTCGGTACGTACTTGGAGCAGAATATGGCAACAGAAACGAGCCAGGTGGTCTATTCTACCAAAGTACTTTGATTCTTCCAAAGCACGGTACTTTGGTTTCTACCAAAGTCCCGTGCCTCATCTTGGGTGGTTCGCGTGCCACACTCGTGTCTCCCTAATTTGTCTGTGGTCATGAAAACCCAGTTTGGCACGTGGGCATGATTGTCAAACACAGTCCGTCGTCAGATAACCAAGCTTGCTCTGTGGCCATGGTTCCTAATTTGGTACGGGGTCTGCTAGCCGGAGTACATGTACAGTTGAATCACCCAAGTAGGTATCTGTAAATTGAATCGATCAGTGATAAAAACATCAATTTGGGTCGGTTTGCCTCGACTCGCATTCGTTCATTTTGGAATGGCGTGGTAGTTATGTTTCAATGTGGTTGTATTCAACACTTTTATTACACCAAGAAAAGGAGAAGGTTTGCCAATTCTGAAGATTTACTTCAGGAGGCGAAGCTTTAAGTTTTCCCAATGTTGTTCACTTTCTAGCTATCTTAGACTATAGATAAGTATTGGAAACTCCACATTGATGTACGTGACGTGTTGTCAAGGATCTGTCCTGAGCTCTGTGCACCCATGTAACCACACTATTCTAGCAGTAGGTCCTGCTTGGCCAATATGAATAGAGAAAGAAGTTCATTGCCTTCAGCCTGGCGGAATTGGTTTGAAGGGAAATTATATTTCGCTCTGAGATTGCGAAAATTCCGAGATGCTTGTCTCGTAAGTTACTGCAGTGATCAGTATACAGCTTCTAAGCCACGCTCATGACGAGACGCTTCGTGCTCTCTGAGACCGGTGCTACGAGCTAGTGTGCCCATTTCCTGAATTGCTTGAACAATATGTCGATGTTTCTGTTAGTACGAAGCTGGACAGTTCTGTTGCTCGTTTGAGTAGACATTTCTGAGTGGTCTCTTTTTGTGTGCTGTTGTATGGAAATGGTTGGTGATAGGACGTTAGTTTCTACTCATTTTACCGAGACGAACGTGTGCCAATGAACCACTGAGCGGACTTATAGGTTGGCAGTAACTGATCTTTTGACATCTCTGTGAACTGATCATTCCTTCATCACTGCTGGTCGAGTCTCCTGTATGGCAAAATTACTATAACATCTTGCAGCCTCCAGCAAATGTTACGTGTTACCTTTTGATTAATGCTAATGTGTTTGCTTTCTCATGATCGAAGTGGTTTGCTTGTGTAGTTTTTATCAACTGAGTGTTATGGTAGAACCTGCAGAAGTTTGGCGTTAGTTTCTAATAGTAATCACACAATGTAGGCTATAATTTACACTGTCCATAGTTGATGTTGAAATTTTAATCGTTACTGTCGTGATTTCTGATCTGATTGTTTTGTTGTTTCTTTTTGAGATTTTGGTTAGTGGGTTTTCGTCGAGAAGAAAGTTGAAAAAAGTGTGAATAATTTTATATTTTTATTTCCAGGCCTCTCGAATATCATGGTCGACGGCGAGTTCCTGCGCACCAGCTGCGGCTCGCCCAACTACGCTGCGCCTGAGGTCATCTCTGCCAAACTCTACGCTGGTCCCGAAGTGAGATTCCTGTGCCTCACTCGTTCCTACGTTTGTTGAGAGCAACTGTTTGGGGTTACCGTGGTATCAGTATGTTCTAGCTCCGTGAATATTTTCTAGTGGTGTGAATATGTTCTAGTGGTGTGAATATATTCTAGTGGTGTGAATATGTTCTAGTGGTGTGAATATATTCTAGTGGTGTGAATTTGTTCTAGTGGTGTGAATATATTCTAGTGGTGTGAATATATTCTAGTGGTGTGAATTTGTTCTAGTCGTGTGAATTTATTCTAGTGGTGTGAACATGTACTAGCGGTGTGAATAATAAACTAGTGGTATGAATGTGTTCTAGTGAGTGGATGGGAATCTTTTCCAGAAATGTGCTGGAGGCTGGGACTATTATTCCATGGGAACTATAATATTAGCGTAGGAATTATTCTGTAAGATAGATGGACGGAAAGGGGGGTTTGCGAATTTAAAAGCAGTTTTGAATATTGTAAAAAAGGAAGTTCTATAACATGAAAATTCATGCCACTGAAGTTGATGTTTAGAGGTATGAAAATGAAAGTTTTGAACAAAGAGCTTATTTTTTGAAGGATATGATGTCGAATGTGGTGTATTGTGGAGAAATTGAGGGTAAGGAAAATTTTAGGATAGTTTTCAAGAGATACGTTTAGACTTTATGTGTAGCTGAAGAGATGGTAAAATGTGCTGCTATCGAAAATGCATACGGATGAAACTAATTTGGTCGAAAAAATGTGAGTCAGCATTGGATAAAGTTATCAGTTACAGAAAAATTATGGGAAGTGCAAAATGTTGTTCAAATTTTTGTGAAATTGTTATCCCTTCTTGCAAAAAAAAAACATGAAACAAAAATAAGATGACAAGTCAGTAGTTGTACCACCATTTGAGCAGGCAAGTGGTAGATACTGTAAGGATAGAATTGTCTGAGGATACTTAATCTGCAATATATTGTCCATTTGATTGCTTAATCATTTCAGTTGCTTCTTAAGGTTTTATATTTGCAAATCTGCTTTTTATTTTCAATGTTTTCATTTCACGATAAATCCTAGTGTAACTTTGCTAATGGTTGCGTCACTTTGCTAATTTTTGCTAATGGTTGCGTCACGGACAGTGTGTGAGCTGGGAAACGCTCGGTCATTGAGCGCAGCAATTCTCTCAGCCAGATGGCATTTGCGAGAGCAAAATCAAAGCGATCTGATTTCAATGTCAAGCTTTAACGTTATGGATGTAACTATGCAAAGTAATGAAAACCAGTTGCGCCGTTCGCTCGGCTTTTGTAGTGTTACTTTCCTGCGAGCGTTTACTTGCTCGGGATATTCGTTTGTTGCTACAGCGGCGTGGGCGTTAGTGCAATGACCCTGTGACAGTGTCCTGCTTGTTCAGGTGGACGTGTGGTCGTGCGGCATCATCCTGTACGCTCTGCTGTGTGGCACCCTGCCCTTCGATGATGACCACGTGCCCTCCCTCTACCGCAAAATTAAAGGTACGAGCAGGGCAGAAACTTGACTGGTCTTCTCCTTCAGCACTGCAATGACGAACTGAGCTGACATCAGGGTGTGATATTAGCGGTGGAGCCCAATCCATGGGGCTCATAGCTTTGTGCCTTAATGAATGACAAGAAGAGAGGCTGCTTGCTCGCTGGGAACATAATCATCGTGCTCACCACAACTATTGCAGAAATGTTATAAGTCTGACTTAACTTGAGTTTCTACACTCGCGATTACAATACTGGAAACAACAGCATGCAGATTAATGCGTTGTATTGTAGTGTCTGAAGCCGTGCCGTGTTGATCGTATCTTCGAAGCCTCAGTATTGTGAAGCTGTACCATATTGGTCGACTTGGGATGTATGGCTCTAACGCAAAAATAAACTCCAGAAATGTCTGTATTTGGATTCCAGTACCTCATGCGCATGCGTGCAAAGGGTCTGACGCTGGCCATGGCTGGTCTCGATAATAAGACTCAACCACAAGTTTTTGTGCTGTAAAGTTAAAGGCTAAGGTCAGCGTGGCGCGCTGCTGGGTCGTATTAGCCCCTCAATCGAGCATGTGTGTGCAATGATCGACTCCAGATTGTAAATTGTTAAAACACGTGAACTATGTCATTATTAATACTGTGATCTGTGTGGGCAGAGGGTGTGTTCCAGATACCCAGCTTTCTGAACCAGAGCGTGGTGAAGCTGCTCATGCACATGCTCAGGGTCGACTCCATGAAGCGGGCCACCATTGAGGACATCAAGTAAGGAGACGTCGCTTGGTGGGTTACATCGCTCGGGTTACTGCGTCGTTGATTAATCAAGAACGCAAGGTTAAAATGTGAAAATTAATTTGTTACAGAATGGACGCTGTCCACACCCATATAGCTCTTGAATATATCGCTGCACAAACGAAACGATACAGATGAGGGTATCAACGATACAAATATTCGTTTGAAATTAGCGAGCGCTGTATCTAGAACCTTTATTCAGTTTAGGTCATTGCTTGTATGTCCATGCATAATTCTATAAAATATTTCCTGAACGCTTTAGTGGCATTAGAAGTCGTGCCGAGAATGTTGATACGGGCGATGGAGGCGACGTGATGCTTCACTATTTGATGCGGAGGTGCACGCAGCCAACGGTCCTCAGGGAGCCCATAGCTCATTCAGCTCTATCGCTCGAGTTGAGAGTTGTGCGGAGTAGGGTGAACATAGGGAGATGAAGTCTTTCCGCAAGAATATGCCTACCTAGGAGATTTGTGTGAACTCGCTCGTGGTTTTTGTACGAGCGGTCGTTTGTTACGTTCGTTAACAATGAGTACCTCAAGCTCAGCACTAAATTATAAATGGATACCTCGAGCTCAGTACGAAGTTATCAATGAGTACTTTCAGCTCAGCACGATTTATCAATGGGTATCTTGAGCTCAACACAAAGGACTACTCGTAGATGAATTGTACAGAGAAATTACCATTGTCCTTAGAAATGGCTGCTGTTCAGCGGCTGGGTACTGCAGCGCTGTGTACGAGCGTAGGAACACATTCCCAGCCGCTAAAAACATAAATTTCACTTCATTTCCGTTTCAAGGTTTAGGTGAGGCATAGCTCATTCTTAGTTACGTAAATATAGTTCTTTGTGGAAATATTTATATGCTTATAACAACCTAATGTTTGTTATTATGACAGCGTTGATAATATCTTTAACTCACAGCTTGTGAGCTAACATGTTTTTAGACTGTCCCTGAGTCTCTTGTTGAAATAAGGCAAATACATGCGTCATTGTGAACTGTCCTTCAAATCCTTTGTTCTCTCACAGAATTGTGTAGCCAGAGCGCACGTAGTTTCTTAGGAGACCCTGTTATTAATCCTGGCAAGTAAAAAATTCTTGATGTGCAGGAAACATGAGTGGTTCCAGAAGGACCTGGCGACCTACCTGTTCCCGCCGCCGCACGACACGCAGATTGCTATCATCGACCAGGATGCCGTCAAGGAAGTCTGCGAGGTGAGCTGTGCTTCTTCTTTCTCTGAATTCTTAACTTTTTGGGGGCAGCAGGAGGAACTGAAGATCACGAGCTCCACGCCGAAACGTAAACTTGAACAAGAAGTGTTCAACCTAGAAAATTGGGACGAGATTTGCTACTAATGATGTGCCGATTAATCGGCATCGGCACACGGTAAAAACCGCCGATACCGATGCAGATTCTTACAATATTTGATACGTTCAATGTTATTCCAAACACTATAAAATATTGATTTTTACATCAGCATATAGAGAACATGTCGCTTTATATCCACTATTTGTAAGGACATGGTGATCCGGATAAATTTGATAGTAATTTAATTCTCTATTTTTTCGGATTGCTTGGAAATATTTACTCGTACTACGCGTCATTTAGAAGCTTGTTTTGAGTTCAGTCATGTACGTGATGACATCAAAGAATGGTCAACCGAAAACCACCTGAAAATTGGAAGAGACTAACCTGAATTATGATGATCCGCGCCAGTCGTAAAAATAATGAAATTTTGAACATGCTGTACTCCTCGAAAACTGTAAAAACAATCAGGTATGAATTGGAGAATTGCAATGAAGACTACGAGGCTGTGGCCAGTAGGAAGGAACATAAAAGGCGTTTTGATCGCGTTCTTAAAGCAGATTTGATCGAAAATCTATAGAAAACATGTTGGAGGGTCTGCCATCGGAGTGCAGTATTTAGCACGTGAATTGGATACTTCACTCTCTACCATGAAACTGGCACCCATTGAAGACCTTCGCTACTGTTCATACAAGCGTCATAGAGGTCAGCGGCTCGCAGGAAAGGCATGAGATAATCGCCTGACAGAGCCAAAAAAAACTTTTGAGCAAAGTGAAACATTCTGTTGAAGCAGGCAATTTGATTCATTTCTTCTGAGAAAAACCTTTGTCAGATTCTGAAAGACGGCGCTGAAAATAACAGATGGTTCGCTTACAGTCCAAAGGATACACCTCGCATCATGTAGAGGAAAAGTTTTCAAAATGTGATGGGGTTTTTGGATATCTCCGCTGAGGGTGATATGATCCCTCCGTATTTTCTTCAAAGAAGACCTCAGGCTCAATTCAGATGGTCAAGTGGAGTTCGCAATTGATGCTAAGCACTGTAGTTAGGCCCCAGATAACAAGGGTTGCCAATGATTGACCATATATGTAAATGGCAGCAGGATTCACCTCCTTGCCACACTTCTGGGAAAATTCAGAAATGGTTGGTCTGGGAAAATTCTGACGACTTGGGAGTTACAATCGCGCTCACTCACCTCTGAAGTCCCCTCAGGGGGCATAGGATAGGCCATAGGCAATAGAGGTAGGTTAGTTAGGTTTGTCTATCCTATGCTATGGGGACTAGCGCCCCCAGGGGAGCACCGCTAGGCTACCTCAGCTTTAGATAGGCCTTCGGGACTTCTATCTTTCTTGCCCACTTTACTTCTTTCCGTTTTCATTCCTTCTTTGCTATTTCTTATTTGTCTTTTCTTCCTCTTCCTTCTCAACTTGCTGTTTCTATGCGCAGGGGATCTTGTGTGGGAACACACCCTGTGCATAGATTCCCCGTTCTCCTAAGTCCATACTAAATGGTCCCTACTCTTTCGGTGCGACATAGTCTTGAGTTGCTGAAGCGCTGCTTTCACTACTCATACTCACCTCTGAAGGCCTGCTTTGTCCAAGTGTCTACAACGGAGCTCGCGCTACGTGGACAGTTGTTAAATGAAATTTTTTTAGTTTACAAAATTAATGGTCAGAAATTTTAAATGTAATAATTCATTTCAAAATAAACACATTATGTGCAAATTTCAAAATTTACACATTGTGTGCAAATTTCAAAATTTACACGTAATAACGTCTTTAACTTCTTTATTACTAGTGTAAAAATCATTTCCCATGGATCAAATAACCTCGTTACTAAAAGAGAGGAACGTAACATTTCATCTACTCGTGTTCTTAATGTTGCTGCGACTTTTATCAGAAATCTAAAATGGGCTCGTGAATTATAACGAAAATGTCTCTTTTCCTTTTATTAGAGTACAATTACTTCTCCATCATAATCGTAATGGGTGTGGAACTATGAAATAAATATATGGAGTCTCACATATATGAAAAGTTTCCACACCTGAGCATACGCACATGTTTTCTCTGGACGAAATAATATTGCGCTGATTGATATCAATATAACTTTATATCATTTCAAGTATTGAGCTTGAAATACTGTAAATCAAGGCAACATTTCAAATGGCTTTGATTACCAAACAGTTAGTCTATTATGGAGCAAAAATCATGGAACACCATCTACATATATTGTACCGCAATATTGAAGCACCTGCCATAGTCTCGCTAGACCACAAACACACGCTGAAGGCCATTTGTCATGAGCAGAAGCTGCAAGTGGAGGCTGCTGAGGTGCGTGAGGCGCTGTCCGCAGATGACCCTCACAACCAGCTCTCCATCGCTTACCATCTCATTGTCGACAACAAGAGATTCGCTGATGCGTCTGCTCAGCAGAGGTGAGCTGTCTGACTTTAACTTACTTTCAATCCGTGTGAGGGTCTCGATCTACACTTCTACTGAGCCCTTTGAAGTCTAGTTTGACGCATTTCAAACATACGAAAAAATCTTTAGTCTCGATGGTATAGAAGGCTAACCAATTTTCAATACTGAATCCCTATGCAGCTCAGCCGTCCAAAATTTGTACTGGCATCTTAAATGCAAGGGAATATCCCTATAAATATTTTTTGGTATCGTAACATCTGATATTCATTAGACAACAATAAATTTTATCAAGTATTATTAGTCTTTTAATGGTAGAAATCTGTTCGTTTACTGTAGGTACAATTTTGAGCGGATGAAACTTTTGTCATGAAGAATTTTGAGCCTGAAAGGGTTAATCAAGCTAAATTTATTTCATCTGTTATTGATACTTCATTGGTATTTTACTTCACTTTCGTGGCATATAAAGCTGCCTGTAAGGAAGTAAGACAAACAGCCAGTTCCCTTTTCTTACTTCTTTTAAATACTTGAATGCCACCAATGTATGTCTTGCCAATCATGAGGACTGATGGAAAGAGATTGAGCGATGGGGCTGGAGATCGATTCATGTACATTTACATGGTGTCTTGTACAAGAGTCTGAAGAAAGCTCGTGCTACCTGTAATATAATGAATTACTAATTTGATGCTCAGGTTTGTTCATAATTCATGACTAATTCATGTACATAAAACGAAAGTTAGACGTGTGTGCTTGCAGTAACATTGAAAAAAAACATACTCGCTATTAGGTAAAAACGTTCAATAAACATGATAAATCTTCGTATGGAGTTGAAAGAGGCGCTTTATTATATCGATGAGATCTGTCTAGAGGGGAGGGGCGGCTTCTGAATGTTGTGTGAAGTTTCCACTTGAATAATGGTGTGTATAAGTTTTAGGAATAAGACGAGCGATTATTTTCCGGCGCATGGGAAGTTGAGGCAGGATAGTGTGATGCCATGATTCTTTAGTACGCGTGTAGATGATGGTATTCCATCCCTTTTGATAGTTTCTGGGGAAGGTCTTAGAATATTGACGTTAAAATGAGTACTTTGTATTTCATTCTTTTGATGTTGCACCACTATTGGCTGCTTCGCAGAAGCAGCAAAAGAGATAGATGACCGAATTTCGAACGGTATAGGAAAAGAGATGTGAATCCTAGCAAGAGGAAGACGTGTTTTGCGAACTAAAGTACGGTGGTTAATGGAGATCTTTTGAAAGCTTAGGGTTACAGTGAAAGAACAAAGACACATGATTTGGCACTAGAGTAACTGCTGTTATATGAATCTGTCTTGTGTATGGCCACTTCTTCAGTGATTTATGCATGTGAGTGTGTCGAAAGCTATTCTGTATGCATGTTTTAGGTCGACACTCGAGCTGAAGAAGGGCGATGAAGGTAAATTCTAGGATGTGAGTTAGTTTTTACCATACTCATGTCTTCTTTTAAAATTTTACCTTTGACGTGTGCATCCTTTTGCTCAAATTGGTAAACATGTTAAGTGTTCAGTTGAAGAGGTCCCATCAAATAACGTTTGTTAAGCCCTACAATGAAGGGCTGCAGACTGGAATGGCATAGCATTCATCTCTGTATAACCTCTGAGGGATTTCACCTGCCAATTTTCCACGTCATTTTAATTAATGTGAACCATATGCGTCTTTTTTATATCGATAACTTGTAGAACCTTATCTCAAAGTCGTTTTTTGTGCTGAATGGAAATTAGTAGCATTTTTTGAGGGTGTTCATTTTTCAGTATCCGAGATTTCTACCAAGCTGGGTCACCCCCGCCCCCGTCTCCCCTGAGCGTGGCGGCGGCCCCCAGCCCTGCAGGAGCCCCCATCAGGCCCCACCCTGAGAGGATCGCGCCCCTCCGAGACCGAAATCTGCGCCAGGGCCAAGGAACTCCCGTTAAGAAGGCCAAGTGGCATCTCGGTGCGTGCCCGTGCAGTGGGTCCGTTTAGTCGAATTTCCTAAAGTGTGCCGAGTGTAATATTTCTGGGCTTAAAGGAGGTCTCGAAACTTAACTTCCTTGGTGGCTGTTACTTTAGAGTTTCGTTTCAAATTTCAGAAGGAAGCGCAGGAGCATTGCGGACCAAGTATGTCGTGAAGCATTGTTTGGGATCGATAGGCTTTCTGTGATGCTCTGCATACGAATATGTTTGTCACTTCCTCCTCAGGGGGGCGTAGGATAGGCTTACAGGCAATAGGGCTAGATTAGGATTTTCTATCGTATGCCATGAATACTTGCATCCTCAGAAGGCACTGCTAGGTAGCTTCGGCTCTAGATAGGCTTACGGAACATCTACTTTTTGTGTCCACTTCCCTTTTTTTCAGGTCTTATTAACTGATAGTTCTTTATTTTTCTTCCTCTTCCTTCTAACTAGCTGTTTATATTCTCAGAGAATCGTGGTAGGAACATACCTGTGTACAGATCCCACGTTCTTTACAGTCTATACTGAATAGTTCTTTTTTTGCTCTCTTGAGATCTATTTCGATGAGGCTAGAAAGCTTTATGCTAACAAACGAATTTTTATCTCTTAGCGTTTCTCAGAATCGTCCTAGGGTCTTTTATAAACATATTTTGCAGCCTTAATATTGAGATTCTGTTGCAAGTTCAAGAAGACTGTTAGATAGGCTTCATTTTTGAATTTCCTTTCTCAGTGTTATTTACGCGTCCTTGTGATAGAGTTCGATCTCTCCTTGCGAAAACGGCTTTTTTAAAAATATTTTCCCATAAATCACAGGACGTCACATTTCTTGTTGTGAAAATAGTTCAATTAATTTATGGTCTAACAACGGATAAATTGAAACACGTCTACCCTTTATTCCTTTTATTATATATATTTTCAGTTTGATACATGTAAACATTAATTTGCAGTGGTAGTTGTAGATGATCTCGTTGATATATAATTATGTTTCAGGTATTCGGTCGCAGTCTAAGCCGCACGACATCATGAGTGAAGTCTACAAGGCCATGAAAGTGCTCGACTTCGAGTGGAAGGTGCGTTCTACGAGTGTTATTGATAGTACCGACTTGATATTTTCTTTGCATTCTTGTTGGTTGACATCACTGGTTTTTCTATTATTTTCTCAATGATAGTTTGCGTCATGGGTAGAGATAATGTTTACTGGACTCTTTGTCCTTTGGAATTTGTATACAAAACGTACCATGTACCTACAGCCTTGCAACTAAACAAAGACCTCGCAATCGCAACCTCGGCGTGTCTCATATCTGCATATGCATTTCCTGTCCAACAAACGCTGTAAAATACATTACCAGGTATTACTGAGTTATTTTTAGTGAGCAGATATACATGCCCTGATCAAATTTTTGCACGATCCTGAGTTGTTATGATGTTAAAACGAGAAGGTCTAGCTCGACGGTGGAGGTATATAATGTTAGAGTTTCATGGAAAAGTTGCAGTAGCCGTTGTCATTCTGCGTGTTATGTACCTCTTTGTGATATGGTTCTGCTGATGAAGATCGGTGTTCATTGTTTTTATCGAACTCATTGCTTTTGAGAGTAATTTTCATTCACGTTTTGTAGTGATAATTGTAGAGATATTCTGAGGTCTGTCATTTTCAGCATTTTGACATTTTGTTCGCCGCAAATATCCTTAGATCCCCAGAGCAGAATCAGCAAAGCTCAGTACAGGAGCCAATTAGAGTGGTTGTAGATAGATGGGCCAGTACCACTTACAGACGATGCACTGAAGAAAATCGTCTGTTGTGTGCCTCGAGGACTTAACATTACTCGGAGATAAGTAGGACTACTCACGTAATGAGTGTGTTACGACGTGGTATTTGTTCTTTCCTTCATATGGTCGCTGGCATTGTTTGTGATGATCTGTACTCTTTTTTTTATCTTTTCGTATTCTTCTACTAACGGATGTTGGAAGACCACTTATTATATCGGCTTACTGCGCTAGCTCGGTCGTACACTATCTGCCTGTTCTTTTCCTCAGCGAGTGCAGTGAATGTGAGTACATCCAGATTAAAGTGCTGAAGTGTAACACTGTTTTTCTTATGCTCTTTTTTGTGGAGGTATGGTGTTCATGTCAGGGACTGTTGTCAAGTATCTTCGATCGTTATTTTTGAGTTGGCGTCTCATTCATGAAAACGGGGTAGTAAAATGCAAATTTTAAGAGCGTCCGTTCAGTAAACTAAGAGAGTAATAATATTAGTCACTTTAAATATTGAGCGTACTAAGGACCTGCATAAGGTTCAGCCTTTGAATATTTTCAAAGCTGTGTAGCTTGGCGACCTGATGCATCCGTGGAAACGTAATGAAAGTTGCTATTGTTCTTCGTAAATTATTTCTTGTTCCTGTCTATCTGAGTAAAGTTCTAAACGCTGTGGGAAGGCTTAATTATGAATATGATAGTGTGTTTCAAATAATTTAAGCTTGATTGTAAGAATAATATTTTCCGATAGGTGATGGACCCGTTCCGCGTGCGCGTCCGACGTCGAAATCCAATCACGGGAGCGCTGGTGCACATGTCGCTGCAGCTCTATAGGGTCGACTACAAGAGCCACCTTCTCGACTTCCAGATCATCGACTCTGAGAACGCTGCTGCCATAGAGAAAAGACGTGAGTTGCCGCGTGTTGCCCAAAGACAGTGAATAATAATAACCTCAGTCCGTCTGAATAGTGTACTACTTAAGGTACAAACAAGCTGATCAGCTTAGTATTGTTGTACAAGAATTCTTCTAATGACCGAAGCATACCATGTTGACACAGGTCGAGCAGGGGTTCGAGACTGAGAAATAGTGACCCACGAGCGTTCATACGATGTTCTCGTTGATAAACATGTACCTGGAGCAACGTGGCCAAAGTGCAACTAACAAATACTGTAACGTTGATAAATTTTATGCTGATTTCAGAGAATGAATGTTTTTCCCCATAACTCATAATTCACCGCACAATGAAATTACTCGCAGCTGATGTACTGTACGGGGGTGTGGGTTGTAGACGCGGCTCATGTGGCGTTGTATCACAGCTGGCGGAGAAATCTTCAAAGTATTCAGGTACTAATTACCCGAGCCTAATTTATTGGAATATTAGATACTACTCGCATAGAGAATGTACAGAGACTCGTAATACGTATTGAAATAAATTTCTTACCGACAACAAATTATGTTCTATATTTTAAATGTAAGAATAATAGAGTATGCAGCTAAAGTTTCATTGGTCCTGTTCTCATTCATGAGGGGCACGGTGTTCTGTGGCTCGGTACTTTCTTTAGCGGTTTCATAAATTGCTCAAGATGAGCAATGTAGCTTTCACGAGGCACACAATATTTGTAGGGGTAAAATTAAAATTTGCTTTCACCCTCAAACTTCTATTGAATTAAGATCAGCATTTTAGAAGCATATTATGTATTCTATTTTCCCTTACTGTCATCGTCTTGTTTCGCACGGAGCCTAGCAGAAGTAGTAACGACAGAGACGACGCTTGACGTGTGCTGTTTTTGGAGCAGGTGACGGCGGCAACGACGTGGGGGAGGCCCGCGGCTACCACGTCATGGAGTTCTTCGAGATGTGTGCCGCTCTCATCGCTGAGCTCGCCCGCTAGTGGTGCTGCTGCCTCTGTGTGCGGCGGGCGTTCTTGTGTTGTTTGTCGACGCTGTCAATTGTGGCACAATTTTCTAGATTAAGCACAAGGAGAGCATGATTTCGTTTCGCATGAAATCAAAAGGACCGGGAATTTCATTTGCCTTCCAGAAATCTTTGTTTCTAATTATTTTAGCCCTTCTTTGAATGATTGGCGGCTCAAAGCTGATACGTCTGGCGAATAAGTGAAGTGAAATAATGGATTTAATCGAGCCATGTAAAAATCTGGTTGTAGCTAAAGTTTTTTCGTTTCCCTAATTGAGGGAGTTAACCCTCGTAATTATGAGAATGGTTTTTGATGTCAGAGATGTGAAACCGCACTTATTCAGAACACCATGGAGTATTTTCGTTCACCACAATAAGTCTTCTGTATTACTGTCTATTCGAATATTTGAGAGTATGCGTTGAAATATGGAGCCGAGTTTTTATGTGCAAAGCTGCTGGCGATGTGATAGCTACTGCAGGGAGAAAACTGTCTTTTGTAGCGTCAACTCGACGGATTGTCTAAATTGTGCTGCCCCTGAAATTTCTCGAAACCAATGAGACGATGTACAAAGGTGAAGTATATTATAATTAAGCTGCATTGCAGTTGAGTTGGAATACTATTGAATTTTTTGTTGATAAAAGACATTATTCAGGTGTATCTTAAAGGGTATTTGATGATTTCTTTGTTACATTAGAATTTTTGCACCGAAACAAATTTTTAAGCGATTTTACAAAAATATTTGGTGCTCTTGCCCCTGGTAAGTTTGCATTCTGTTAAGCTAAAAAAATTATTCATTCAACCAATGCATTTAAACGACTATGTCTTTGAACTCTGTTAATGATCTAACCCTTCGTTCATAACAGCTTTTCTCTGATATGGCTCATTTTTTGCCCTTAGGCGATTGTAAAGTTTCATTTCTTTCTCATTTAACATTAATTAGTCTAGTTCCCTAGAAAATGAAGAACCTCAGAGTCCCTTGAAAACGCTGCCTTTAAATTTATACACGTATAAATATATCGTGGTCTCATCCTATCTTTCATAGATGTTAGAGGTGGAGGAGACCTATGAGGTGAGGTCGATGGGGCGAGTAGAGCCATTTCCTCAATTGTTCCACTCGTTCTCCTACCCATCTCACCTCTACCTCCGTCTTAACCTGTTCTGTTTCTATCTCCTCAACCTATTTTGTACAAACGTCACTACCTATTTTAGCTCACCTGGTTCATTCGACCCAGACTTTTACTCATTTACTTTCTCCACGTCCTGTGGCGATTCTGCTTTAGTGTCCATGTGCTCAGATTAAGAAGGCAAAGGTCGAGACCGCACCTCATCGAAGCCTAAATCACTCAGTTGGTTCGAGGGAGCGTAACAAATGCACTGGAAAGCAAAGGTTCATGTGTGAGTGGTTCATGCGTATTCCGAGCGTGTTTTTGTAATCTGAGGGAAATTTATGTATCGAGAACGCTAACAAATGATAAAGTAGCGCCCCGATGTTTCTCTCCAAAATTGTTGGTCGAAAGGCATGAAGCAGGTCAAAAACAAGCGCTCTATGAAGTTGACTGAACTCAGTTTTGAATGAAGATTTGATTTGACGTTTTTTTTAAATATTAAACCTAGTTATTGCAGACAACTGACAGAACTTTAACTACAACCTGTTTGGATTGAGATTAGCCACCTCGTTCAATTTTCGTTATGCCAGCTTCATACTATTCCTGAATTTGTACCATAATTTCAACTTTAATTAGAGAATGTAGGACTATAGCCGGTAAAAACATACTAGTTCTGATACAAACTTTGTTTCTCCTGTGCTTTCTAGCAAAACTCGGCTCATCATCAGTAAGAAGTGTAAAAAGGGTAGAGATGTATATTAGTTAAGAGAAGGAAATCAGGTACATACGGTAATAGATGAGTGAAATACTATGGTTTAAAAAGGAACAGTTCTTAGTCAAACGGAAAAAATCAATGAAAAGAGAAAAACACCAACGAGACAACAACGACAACAATCCCCGTCACGCAAAATGTGTTCACTGATCCTGCTTGCGATCACAAATATCTCAATTCCTTCGGATATTTTGGTAGTAGAGACCTGCACAAGTATTTTGGGCGATGTTAAAATCGACTTGCATCGTCAAGACGCGATCTCGACGCCGATGCATCAGCCGCGCTAGAGCTGACACCGCACGCGTGAGCTGAACAACTCGAGCTCAAGTGCAGTCGGAACGTGAGAGGCCTGTGCCTTACCGCCTTCTAATGTTACTTTCAAGCGTTACTGTTAGTATAATATCACCTAAAAAGCGTTGCGTGTGTTCAATAGTTTTGTAGCATTTCCTGCGTATAGTTCAGTGCTAGGATGTTGATGAGATGAAATGGATTTCCGTGTCGTGCTGTGGAAACTTGTGTGTTGCGGAATGGCCCTGCCCCCAAGGTTTGCCTCATTAGTTGGAACTTGAAACATACACGGAAGATTGAAAACTTTTAAGGAAAATTTAAGATGGTGCAATAATTTATATTATTTGTATTCATATATTTTCTTGTTTATAAAAATATCTACTTTATTTAATTAGCTAGCCATATTTGAAGCCATTATTTTACCCAATTTTGTTAGAATTATCCGTGAGGTCATGGGTCTTGAGAGTGCATGGGTCTTGAGAGTGCATGGGTCTTGAGAGTGCATGGGTCTTGTCGCATTCGATGCTGCAGTCGCTATGACACTGCGTTGGGCCGTGCCTCCGTCTCGGAGAGGTGCATTAGTAGCTGCTAAATTTTGTCTTGTGTGTGCTCGAATACTATCTAGTTCTAATTTGGACTATAATTTGATAGTTACTGTTGACTTTTTAGTAGAAAATGTTACAAAGTTTATTATTTCCATTCGTTATGCGAGTATTGTGAATTTTTTTGGCATCGTTATGTACTCACAGTTACTCCTGATAAATTAAAATTCGAGCTATATTTTAAATAATATATTGATGAGGCACGTCCTTTCAGATCTCAAAGTACGAATTTGCATCGGTCTGAATGGCGTTCATGGCACGTGTTATCGGATAGTCATCGGAGTTTTCTCAGCGCCAACTTGTGCTCTTACAACTATTTGGGGGTGCTTTTGTGTCGGCCGCTGCAGCGGTGCCTGCGTCTGGCGTCCTGTGAAGAGCGAGGCCTGGTGTTTTGTGTCCTGTAAAGAGCGAGACCTGGTATTTTGTGTCCTGTAAAGAGCGAGACCTGGTGTTTTGTGTCCTGTAAAGAGCGAGACCTGGTGTTTTGTGTCCTGTGAAGAGCGAGACCTGGTATTATGTGTCCTGTTAGGAGGAAGATCATTGTCTTGCTGCCTATAAAAAGTAAGACCTGGTATTGGTTATGTAAAAATAAAGACTCAATATTTGTTGTGCTGTGAAGGGCAAGACCTGGTATGTTGCGTCCTGTAGAGAGCAGGACCTGGCATTTTGGTTTCTCTACAATTCGAGATTCGCTACGTGAGCGGCCATAATGAACTTATTTCCTGTTGTCGGTAGTTTTTGTCCTCAGATATTTTGTTGCCTGAACTTTTATGTGTATAGCAGCTACCCATGTTTATCCTTATCCAGTCAATGATTCGCTTCTTAGTTAATTCAATTTTATCTTGTATATTTTTATCAATATTATATTTGATCGAAATATATCTTGGTTATTCTGCTTTAGTATTTTTTACATGCTCGATTAAAATAATTATGAGCTAGATTGTGCAGTAGCAACAGCTGCTGCATGATCTAGCTAGAATACTGTCATCAAGAATCGCGTAATAGGCAATCGGAATCGATTGTATGGAGGGGAAATTCGTGTGCCTTTAAACACTGAAGGATACATTTACTCATCCTTATAAGCAGTAACAGAAGATGTAGTCAAGTTACTAAATTGTTGACTAACTTGTCATGCTAAATCGAAATTGAACAAACTATACAAGAAGGTGTTAAAAATTTTGTACGAACTCTCCCCAACTTTTAAACAAAAATTAAAGATGAGATTAACCCTGATCTGAAGGGACAACTGAGAGCTGAGGCTACAATGGTGAAGATCTCCAAATCAGACTCTCTTCTAACAATCTATGTTTTATGACTAAATATCTATGGGAAAATAAAGACAATTATTAGAAATGAATAAATCCAACTTGTTAGTAACAATGCACGATCAAGGCTACTGCGCGAGAAATAATGCAGTCGTTAGCGATGAATTTAAATTTGCTGAAATAATGCGGGACCCTACAGAACAGTTGTGAAGGACAGCCAACAAGCTTATAGCTAGGTGGACTTCACGGCGCATTGGTTAGCGTGATAGCCTAACAGCTGCGAAGTTAGGGTTCGACTCCCGGCTCCGGCACTGATTTTCACGTAACCATGGAGTGTTTCCCTCGGAACAGGAAGCTTAAACCTCACATTCCTCACTCGTCAGTAGTTTTAATGCATTGAAAGCCCAACTGTAAAACGTGTTGGAAGTAATAGCGGGACTGCTAACGCAGCAAACGGCAGAAACGGGCTGACACCCAACGTCGGAAGCCATAGCTCTGGATACGGTCACTGAAATTTTAACTAGCACATAAATAGCAATCCACTTAGACCAACCATCTCCCAAGTGACGTTACTCACTTGAAAACACCTACAGGACACGCCGCAATTATCAACATTTTGCCTCTGAAGTGGGTCACATATGGTACACACGATCATCTAATCTAACCTAATGTAACCAATGCACTATCATGAATAAATAGAAAATTTTCAGTTTTCGTCAAATTTGTGTTCATCAATCGAATAAGCTAGTTTTGACAAGAGGGAAAATTAATAGAGTAACCAAATTTGTGAAACCAAAATC
>VOMN01086279.1:0-21287 GCA_014899125.1 Orchestia grillus
TCTGTTTTCCGTGTATCCTTTTGAACATTTACCATTCCTAATTATTGAAATTTTCGCTCAGTATGATACGAAGGGAGATAAATATTGAGTACTGAAAACTTTGATGAATATGATAAATGGAGAAATATATAATCATATAAACCATCAATAGAAATTTGAAATAAGTAGTTGCAACAAAAGGGATTGTTGAAATATTGAACAAAATTGCAATTGTTTCCTTTGTTTCATCCAATCCCTGGACATAACACTGCATACGCTACTAGGAATATTTTGAATTTTCCAGTTAAAAGAGAATGAAGACGCACTTATACAACCAAAATATCAACAAATGCTTCCGAAAATAAGCCTATAGCTGAAAATTCAATTTTTTTTCTATTTTCAATGATGAGACTTGAGCATACATATACATGGGTTTGAGGTATTTAATTATGAAATTTATCTATCTATCCATCTATCTGTCTATGCATCTATCTATCTAAGTTCCCCGGGCAAAAAATTAGTCACCTGCTACTTATGTGGTGTAGGACCTCCGCGAGCATGAATTTTTGAGCGACGTTGTGTCTACAAGTGTCCTAATGTACACCTGGTTGATTCCTAACCACTGGTCTCATCATACGGCCACAGGATATGGACGAGCTTCTCGACATCTAACTTATTTTTCTGAAAAGTCCCGCAAATTTTCTATTGGATTCATGTCGGGGGACTTAGCTGGCCAATCTAAATGCTAGACAGACCTTGAATGACTGTCACAGCAGTTGATGGCAGCTCTACCCCGACGCAGCCGACTGTTGTCGTCCTCGAAAGAAGCTCGAAAAATTTTGCCCTGGGGCCCGGAAACTTCGTAGGTGACTAATTTCTTGTCCGGTTAGCTTATATAAACAAACTAAAGTTATGATATTTATTGCCGTACGCACTGTTAAGTAATAAAGTAGCGCAGAAATTCAAAACTTATCTCTCAGTAGTTCAATAAGTGTTTTTACATCGTATCATCGTTACGGTTATTTGGGAGTAAGGCGAATAAATTATTTTCTTTAGTTTTGAATATTTGCTAGGAAGGAAAAAAGAGACATTAGAGATTGAAGCGGGACTTCACAATCGCGACCCAATGAGTTACTGGTGGTTTCGTATAATACTTGCATTCTGATCGTCTTCCTTGCTCGTTTGTTTGTAACCGTGCACACTCTTCAATAACAACGTATGATAGAAACTCAAAACTCATTTCTCAGTAATTAAATAAGGGGTTACAGTTCATCTGGCATTGAATAGTTGTAAGTAAATGTGCAACAAACTGTCATCAAAACCTCACACGGAAATTTAAAATATTGATCCATCGAGTTGCGAATGTTCGAGTTTATAATGAAATGAAATTTTGTATACATCAAAGCACATATAATTTATATAATTTAAACCAAGATAAATGAGTTAATATTGTCAATAGTTTCTTGAAGCTATGCTAAAAATAATCTATAAACCGGTTCTAGTATGAAAGCATTTGATTGATGATCATGATTTTCACTTAGCATTGCGTATGGAAATATCATAATTACTCATCACTTATGTAACTCGCAAGAAAGTGAAGTGCTTTAAGAAATAATTACATCTTTGACAGTTAGAGTCACTGTCCTGCAAATTTGTTGCATTTATAGTGCTGCAAATCAACCCTAATTAATTACGATTTCAAGCTATCAGGAATTGTATCAGAATAAAATTATTCTCTGAAATGTAGAGTTTCCATGCAATAGCTCAACGAAGGTCTGTTGAGTGTAGTCTTTTTGAGATTTTGAGCAATTCTGAAGAACGAAGGAAAATCATTCTGCACCAAATGACCCCAAGAGCAAGATTTGACGGGGGTATAAGAAAACAAATATTTGGCGTTTGACCGTCCGATGGAAAACAATGATCAATGAACGTACACAAAAGAGCTCAGTTGCCGTACTGATGGAGGTCCGCTTTTGTTCTCTTAGTCTACCCCCAGAAAATAAAAGGAAAAACACTCCTGACAAGTCTACGCTTTTTCAACGTCCATTTGCAGCGAATGATATGGAATTAATTGAAAACTAATTTAGAACCAATATTCAATTAAATAGCAAAAATAAAACTAGATGCATATAGTAACCCAGACCAAAAACAACGCTTGCAGTACAACCTCACTGGGATATGCGCGACAAACTATCGGACAACGTTGAGAAAATAAATGCAAAATAATGGAAAGGTCTGTGATGCCTGTGCCTCGAACCTCGCTTGCACGTCGGAGGAAGCCTGACATTTGCCCCCAGTGCTGCGTAGGTGCCGCGCCCAGCGGACTTGGGACATCTTCTTCCTTCAATGAGAAGGCATTCATTGGTGGTGAACTGCGTGAAGAGCGAACCCTCTCGCTCCAAGTGCAGTGACACACCCAAATATGGCAGAGCTTTTCTTAATTTTGAATGATTGTATTCATTCACGAATAACTAAAATCGCTTCCAAGCGCTCACGAACGATTTTGAAATCATCTCCAAGCACTTTCGATTCGTTTTAATAATTTTTTGTGCGTGCTGGGGCTAGAGCGCAACCAAAGCTTACAAAACATGTATTGGTTTCTTCTGTGGTGCAAAGAGGAATTAGGTTTCCGAAGTAATTTGAAATCGTGTTATTGTAATTCTTAATTCTTTGACTGCACACGGATACTAAAATTTTTAAGAAATTCCTACTGAGATACACATCGCTGACCAACAAAGCTTCCGAGGAAAAAACACAGCTTTGAATGCACGAAACACCTATTTGATCAAATAAGAAATATTGGTGCAACTACACACTTCGCAAAATTCTAAGACAAACAAAATTGACTCAAATTGTATTTTTGCGACCCGCAATTCATTGCGTTCATTTTACCTCCCTGGTTGTAAAGGGCGAGCTCGTGACGCAAGAATTCCACGTCGTAAATGTGAGGCATAAAACTAAAGTTGCAATAGCGGCATTTTGAGTGCGACAGGAAGAACAATAAATGAATAATATGTCAAAAGAGGGGAGACTGAAAAAGCACAGTAAAAACTCGACATCATACCAGGGAAATGAAAGAGGGAAGCGAGCGAAAAAAGGAATCAATAAGTAAATAGACAATTCCATTTTGTTTTACTTTATGAACCTACGCTTGAACAATAAAAGAGATAGAAAACAAATAAAGTCAATCAGCGAGTCGGCACTTGAAGAAATGAACACGTCGAAGAAAAAGTGCAAGGCTCAGGTATTGATTTAAAGAATAATTGTAAGCTTTGATAAATTGTCTATCGAAGAACATAAGCTGGAGTGAGCTGAAATGACCAGTAGTTTAATATGAAGATGCTTTTGTTATTCACTTATGGTTGGTTTCGTACCATTTTAAGTTGCGAGCTCAGTTATTTCCGCTTGAAAATTCATCTCATACTTTGTGTCTGCAGTGATGTTCATTGCGGAGGCAGCATATAATCGATATGTGAATCTCTTTAACGGAAACACCAAAGGAATTTTTCATTATCGCTGAAACAATGAGATTAGTATAGACTCAGTACGTTGAGATAACGCCAAGACCTTGCCCTCCTCAGATCAAAATATTGCGAAAAAACATTTCTAAAGGAGATCAAAAACTTTCAGGCATGACATGTGTACAGGTAAATTAGACTCGTATTTAGCTATTTGTATGAAATTCACCCTAACTCATTTCCGGGAAACACGTGGTCATTAACACGAACATTGATAAAATAGTATATAAATGTCCATTCTACGAAAACAGAGGGAACATTTGCATTCATTGATGTGATATAGTAGAAGTAGGCGTTTTTATTTATTTGTAACTTCAGATGACAAGCACCAAAACTATGTACCAGTTCACTAATTAAGCCCCTGACACCAAACTTACCCTGAAAAACTCGCCAAATTTCACACTCATAATTACGGGATTTGTTTGGGAACTGAACAAGACACGATGTATTTCATTTGTGACCGCCGGCTTGCACTCGCATAAATCTCGTCAACGAATGTTTTCTACGGAGAACAACGAAAGCTGCAGTTTTTAAAGGTTAGTGGGCCAGCATCATAGGGCAGTTGTCCTGACTAGAGCTTGGATCGCAGACCCTCGGCTGCACTAACGAGCGCATGTTACATGCGTGGAGACCTCGTCATTTTGCTGATGGTGTCCTATAGGTCGAGTTTGGCTCTGGCTCTGAAATGGAAGCTAGTTACAGTGTGTCTGCATTTCGAGCAGCTTTTCATAGGAAGTAAATGAGAGTGAATTTGATCCTTGATCGGCTTTACTAAGTGAAGAATAGTAATTTAATATTATGGACTAGTTCAGTAGAAGGAAAAGTTTTCCTTTAAGTATTTTTCAAAGGGAAGATCACAAAAAAAACAACTCCAATAGACATTATAATGCGCATCTGAATGTAATAATAGAAAATGTGGGAAACTCGGAAATCAATCGTACTGACTTTATCCGAGCAAAAGTTAATTCTTCTTTAAAACTCTATTTAGTATTTTGGAAAAACACCATCTACTATAAGTTGAGCAATGGAGTTTTTTAATCTTCAAATCTTCATAATTGTTTTGATGCGTAAGAGTTAGAAAGTTATACATCAATATTTTCATACTCAAAATCATGCAATTCACAAAAATTGTAGAACGTTATCGTTGCGTTTTGAATAAAAATTGTTTGTAAAAAAGTTATATTGTATGAAAGTTGTGCTAGGAGATAGTAGAGATAGCCCCGAAAAATGTTCGTTGTGTAAAAGAGTTGTGTTGAGAAAAACATGTGTTGATGGAAATATCATTTTGTGCCGTTTTGCAAAAATTTTGAGGGGGTAGATTGCCATCCAGGATCCACATCTCGCGTCTTCAAGCAGTCATCCCATTGAGCCGCTCAAAATGTTTCTGATGTCGCTGCTTTCTACGGGCGAAACCTCTAAAATGTTGTGCAGAAATAATACCCGACCAACCAAAAACGTAATTATCCTTGAGTGGAGTTCGCGCGAACATGCTGTTAAATTCTCAGACTGAGCGCAACGAAAAGTTAGGGAATCAAGGTAAAAGTTATATGCTCCTTCAACATCCTTTTTTGTGCAAAAACGGAGAAGAATATTATTGTAGACAACATCTGGCTTTTCCTCGTGCTTCACCCTCGCACTTGAAGTTAATGAACTTTTACCCAGCGTCGACAAAGCAATGCAATTTTCAGCGTGGAATTCCGTGTGGCGATTTCGTGCAAATGAACTCTCCTTCCGGTGCCAACAAGGCTCTCTGGGTATCGTCATGGCTCTATTAAGGTCAGCGGCGCTGGCTCCACTGCTCCCTTATTCATGAAAGTTCCGAGGGGAATTCTGGTTACTAATGGCAGCGCGGCTGCAAAATTGCATTGAAATCGTCTATTGATTACACCCGAAGGAGCTCCCTCAAGGGCGATTGCGGTCGTAGCCCTCGGCGAGATGGCGAATAAAATCAAACATGGCCACGCTATCGAACGATCATTCTTCGTAAAGGTTTCTAATAACAATGATTTGGATATTATTCGAAATTGCTCGTACATGATTCGCCCTTGTTGAGACGGAGACTCTAACGCATGTTCTGTGGCCTCCCGGAGCATGGAGAGGAGGTTCAAAGCGGTGAAATTATGAGATGATGGGAGTGCTCAAAGCGGAAAGGAGGTTCCCTTCAGTTTTACGCGTTTGTATTTTCTCACATTCATTTTAATTGAAATTCTAGCAGGGTGATATAAAATCTTAAAGCCTTTTATTTTAGTTTTTAATTTCACATAATTTCGATGTCAATTGTTCAGGACTGCATGCGTAGCCTCAACTTGTTGCGGAGACGGTTGTGCGAGAGCAAAGAAATCTGTGTTCAGCTGCTGCTTCAGAGCTGCTTAGCCTTGTGAAGTGTACGAACCCGAAAAAGAAAACGTATGACCTAAATTTTCCTTTCCCCGTAGTACCGTAGAAAATTTGGTTTGTGAATTCACGAATAATTTTAGAAGTGGAGTGTCGATGTATACATGTTTGCTCTCCTAATATGTTGCAAATTCGAACATTTTTGTCTCAAGAGTTTCTTTTTTCATTGGGTGAAATAAATTTATTCATTAATCCATTACTCAACATGCTTGCCAAGTGCTATGATTATAGTTAATATTTCCAGTGTCACAATTCTGGGTGAAAAGTATTGAGATTTCACAAAAAAATTGAGTTGTATAGGGTGACAATTTTCAGTCAATGAATTACTGGAAGACTGTCAACACTTTACTTTTTACTGTGGAATTCGTACTGTGGAACCATTTCTCGAAATTATTTTTTAATTCTAATTAATTTGAAACCTTCTCGGGCAAGTTGCAAAAATGGTCGCTACATTTTTCACTGCAACAACTACCTTAAAGCTGACCTTTGCAGTGAAAGATTTTTCAAACATGAATCATTACATGATTAATTGAAGTTTTAAGCAGTTTATTATATCACCGATAAAATTGTAAAATATTCATAAATACGTCATTTTGGCATGGAAACTTGAATTCAATAGATTGCCTATGAATTTGTACAATATTTCGTGGAGAAATAAATACGAATTTGACAATATAAAAAAGCTTTATCAGGGGTTAATCATTGCACAACGATGTAGCTTTTAAACGAAACTTCCCGCAACAAAATTACTCACTTGCTACTAACACTCGTATGGTGTATAGGACGTACACGAGCACAAATAATGGCGGCAAATCTGCGCGGCATAGAGTCTACAAGTGTCCTGAAGAACACATGGTCGATTTTGAATCACTCTTGCATCAAATGATCACGTACAGTGCGGCCAGTCAGAGGACAATTTTTTCTACGTCTATCTTTTCGTTCCGGGATGTCCCACAAAATATCTAATCCGTTCATGCTTGGAGACTTATCTGGTCAGTCTAAATGTCTGACATATCTTGAATGACTATCGAATCAATAAATGACAGTTATAGCCCAATGCACCCTGCAGTTGTTATCCTGAAAGATAGGCAAAGAAACAGGCATTTTTTCATTCAAATATTGTGCTAATTGCAAGACTTGGTTATTTAGCAGCTCAATGAAGCCATACTGGTTCAGCCTGACGGGTACCTCAGCGAAAGGACCCGCTTCTGAGTAATTAAGACGGTTTATAACATGACAGACCCTTCTCTTTTTCAGTGACACACCCTCGAAAAGTTGCAAGTGAATAATTTGTCATCCCGGGACCTTGTTTTGTCAATCACAGTGCAGTGATCTAAGGCCATTTTCATACTGCACATGGTGGCGATTTGGCTGATCCCATTACACATGATGCCTGTTGCACCCACCGATTTGCCATATACTCATTTTATTCGCGGTTACGATGAGTCCAATTTCAAGACTGTGGATTGAAGAAGTTCTATAGAGCGTGTTGCTGGGAGCTGAGTTCCTCTGTTGTGCCTGGGGCAAAGATCACAATAGTCAATACATTCCCGCTATTGCAGCCACTGAGGAAATTGGAAGAACTGAAGTGATGTTTCTCAGTGTAAAAAAACAGAACTCGTGAAGGAGCTTCGCCCTTCGAATTGCGCGGTCAATTTTTACAATTTCTTTTACATTCGCGAAAAATTACGAGGGTTGTGTTTGCAGCGATTCATTAATATTAGATTTACTAGGTTGACTTTTAGTCAATAGGAGTCGTGTGATAAATAGTAAATGAAAAATTACTTTAAAGAGTTTCAATAAGAAGGATTTAAGTCTGTAAATTCTATACTCGGTGAGATAGTTAAAAAATGCTCGAACAGGCGAGTAAACAGATATTAGATTAAAAAATTTACAAGCATTTCATTTTACTCGATTTAAATACGTGATTTAAAAATCCTAAGTATACAATCTTGTAGGTAATCAATTATCATTATATCTATTTCTATTGTGAATAAAATATTGTATTTTTTTAATTAATTTAATTAACCACATAGTATTTGCGGACTTTGTGACATGAATTAAAAATGGTTTGACAAACGCATTCAAATTTTTCTACACATGGCTAACTATTCTATGAGACAATTTTTCTCGGAAGGGGAAATACATCACTGACACTTTTCACACTCCACTACGCAAGCCACAGCCCGTCATAACTGCCGTAAACTGGAAGTTACTCCCAAAAGTTGAGTGTTGCCACATACGATCCCACAATAACAAAAGGAAACTTCTTTGAATTGAATCAAAAAGTTGAGAACAGCGTAAATAAATATATTCTTCCTACGTATTTGATACAGATGTCTGCTCAAGTTATTCACATGAATGTTCAGAAATAGATATTTTAACAGGATTACGATGAATATCGACCGTAAATCTTAAGATATATGAGTCTTAACAAGATGTATGAATCTTAACATATTGCATAGTTTCGAAGTTATTTCCCTACATTCATCCATTTCTATGCAATATTTTAGTAATCACTGACGTATGCATTCGAACATTCTGGAAACAAGGAAATATGTTGGAATTTTACTTTGAAGGGCTTAAGTCTAGCTTTGAAATGTAGACAATATATGTTACGCCGCCGCTAAGATATTTTCGTCGGGAACGGAAAGTACAAATTAAGGGATGTTAAAAAATATTAGACACGTAAAAGCGGGCCTTGTGTTCCAGTACACAAGTATGACACATTCACTTTTCATTTCGCAGCCTTGAGGGAGGGAATAAAGTGATCGTTTCTGACACCCAAAGCTGCGCCAAGTCACTAAATCTTCTCGCAGTTCGGCAGCATTGACTCAATTTTCTGAGAGCGAGAAACCTCCAGCCTGGAGACACTCGATCGGCCTGGAAACAGCATGCGACCCAAAAGTCTGACTATAAATTTGACAAACTTCTGCTTTCTCTCCTGTAAACTTTCTATCTAAACTCTATAGCTATCCAGACTTAGGGTTATCAATTATTAGTATAAGGAAAAATATAACATTTGAAATTAAACTTGTGGAGCCTGCGGGAAAATTGAGGTCTCTGAAACACCGATACATTGATGCTAGTTGAACAGCTTATCGAAATACAAATGTTTTCTTAAAATTTTGAACTCTTCCACTGAAATAAAACCAAGCGACTTCCACAGCGGACTTAGAGTGTTATAACTATTTAAAAAAAGGCATCTTTGTATCGTCGTATGATAAGGCCGACAAGATTGTACAAAAAATTACACTTGTTGGACGTGATTGGCTACGGCGAGTAACGTAAGAGTCAGTCGTTCGTATGAGTCGCCATTTGAGCACTTAGAGGAGGATGGTTTCATTTATAAAGGAAACTTGTTTGAGGAGGTTTTGCACTAAAATAACTTATGCTAAAGTTTTAAAAGTAAAATGTTCAGTAGATACAAATGCGCACGTTTAGTACATCTGTATATTTTCGCTAAATAAATTCCTGAATATAACATGGAAAAAATAATGGCAACTGTGTACGTTGATTTTCCAGTTTTGTTACTTTTGCTGTGAGTTTTCTAAGATTTTGGGAATAATACCTTACCTAATACCTAGCACGTAAATGCCTACAGTAGAAAAAAATTAAGACATTTTCACTAATTGTAAAATAAATTGACATAAATTGACATCATAAACGTACAAGTCCATCCATTTACACGGAATTCTGGCCTGACCCTGTGTGAAATTGTTCAATTAATTCATTGTAAAATTAGTAACTTCGTTTTCAGGCTAAATAATTTGTGATACTGGAGAAAGGCATGTTAAATTACTGCTCTCTTTGTGTGCCGTGATAAATAATGGAAATCATTTCAGTTGTGTTTCCAGGAAAATATTTCGAGAAAATGGATGAGACGATCCCGTTTGCACTCTGTGAAACCAACCGTCAATACCGAACGTGCGAAAAACATGAAATTAAACTTGGAGAATGACGCAGAATGCATTGCTTACTATCTTTCAGGGCTCTAAATATTCAGCGTAATTTTTCGCAGCAACATCGCTAAATTTACAGCGCATGGGCATAGGTAAGCATTTACACAACTCTGTTTTTCAGGTATTTTGAAAATTTTGATCGCTAAAGAGTATTTGGTAGTATGGAGCAAATATATTTAACAGAACAATAATACATAACGGCAGATAAAAGTAAAGGAGTCTTATAAACAACCAAAAATTTAAGGAAAAAATGTATGCGGAAAAAGTATTTAGCCAAAATTTATATCATATTAAATCATCATTATTTTACTTCCCGATATGGGTGCAAAGATTCCAGGAACTTCCAGAAGTACTAGTACTGTAAGCCAATTACGATCAGCTCAATCATTATCTCTCTAGATTTTATTGAAGATGGATGCTCCCACGAATTCAATGCCAAAAGTGAAACAAATACACGAAGCTATTCGAAAGTAAATAGTTGAACTCTATAATGAAGAATTAACCTATAATCAAATTGCTGAAGGTGTAATGATTCCATGCACTACACTTCCCTCACAAGCCAATCCACTTCTCTCACACGCCACTACACTTCCCTCACACGCCACTACACTTTGCCTCCCGCCTCCGAAGCTTTGTTTAGCGCCACTTTCCCCTCTCACTTTGAATGCTTTTAAAGCTGTGCTTTTGAGAATGAAGTTGTCGACAGTTTGCTGAGACCTTTTCTAAGTGTAGTTGGATTTGTTCATTTTCTGTGCTCGACTTACCACGGAAACAGCCATTGAAGGTTACGGTCCCATGTCTAGATTCATTTTTAAACGATTATAGGAAGAGCGTTTCGTATTTCCACACATATAGGACGTGACTCGGGAAATATTTGGTCCACTTTCATTTCTACTCTAGACCATTTTTTAAGAATAAATCTATTGTAAATATGTACAGTACACACAAGTTAAATGAACTTTTCCACGTGCGGGCAACAATGCTACTTATTTTAATATTTTTAATGTTACAGTAACTCTTTAATTTTTTGCATGAATTTTTCAACCGCTGCTGAGAATGAACTTGTTAAGAGGACGATACCTTACTATATTAAGAAATGTACGTATATATATTGTAAAAAAGATACGTGCATATATTCCGAAGTTTAGCCAATTTTTATCCGCACTAGGCACATCGACATCTGTGTATTTGTTGTACGACTTTTCAAAGGCAGGTGGAATGTTTTACAGCCAAAATTTATTTAAGGCAACTGCTCGCGCTGTGTAGGTGCAGGGAACTCCTGGCCTACTTCTGCATGGACTCTGACTGGCGCGAGTGAATGCTCCATTATTTGCATCAATTAGGACGTCAGTTCGCTCCATTAGTCGTGTCCGGTTGCCTGTCAAGCCATTCGTAGGGAAAATGATTTGTACCACTTATCCAGGCTCATTTCAAAAGTTGTGAGTTTTCATTGCCCAGAACTATTGCATTGTTGAAATATTTTACTAATTTCTTCAACACTTTCATTCAGTACGGTTGTGCATGTGAGCATTCTTGGATTAAATTGCAAAGCCTCTGCTCGCAAAACATATTTTACCAACGCAGCAACACCTTTTACAATAAGACTGTCAATACCGTTGTAAGCGAGGGTCAAGAAATTGTTTATATCGAATACCAAAAATGTCGAGCTAGTCGTAGGATTAAAGCAGCTCTAAAATGATGAAATATCACAGGTTTGAAAGTGCCATGTTCATGCTGCAGGTGATGAGCCGATGTTTCTGCTTGTTTGGATTAAAATGACTCGAGTCCACGGGAAGATTAAAGACGGCGTTTTGACACTTTGCTGGAGACAAACTCAATTTTAGACAAAATGTCTTGTGGTATCCGTGTTGGCCACGGATACCATTAATTCAAAAATCACCAACGTCAATGTAAGATATTATTTTCGACGCAAATTGTTTCGAAGGTCCCATTCAAAACCCCAAGCTTACTAACTTTGGCATGAGTGGGTAGAGGTAGCAGTAATAATGACCAGCCTTATGTAAAAGAAAATGTTTTGTCTCGCTATTGCTTCTTAAATTATCCCAGTCATTTTCCAGTTAAATTCAATCATTGATGCGAATTAGGATCCTAAAATAGCATGTTAACTCAAGTTAGTTCAGAGGTAATAATTTTCCAATTAAAAACAGTTGTTTCAGATCTGCTGTACGCTGCCGTATTTGTTCTTACCAGCGTTGTGGCAGCGGCTCTGACGCTTTAAGCTGTAGAAAAAAAGTTCGGAGTTGCACTCGCAGGACGCGCGGCTCGCATTACCATGCTGTGCTTCTCATCCTTCGCACAAAGTTTGCACGTCATTTTTTTCGCTGTGTCTTTTATTTCACAGAGTATGTTCTGGATCATGACTTCCGCAAAAATTTTGTGTAAAAAGTAATGCCGTAGCCACGTCTTACTTTGTACATCTCTGCGCGCACAACGAGCTGCCTCCGCTCGTGTGTTGATACCCAAAGCTTCCTTGGATGAGAACTTGGTATGACTTGGCAATAACATTCCCTGAAAAAAAAAGATAGATTGTTGAACGTGTTATTAGGGCTTATGAAACTAATTCAGTCGGAGAAAAGATCTCTTCGCTATTTTCCTGATATGATGTTTTATTACCGCGCAGTAAACATTTATTAACGAGCATGAGGTAAACTTTCCTGTTCTCAGAAAAAAGGGCTATAACTGGTGGAAACTTATTAGTTCTGGTGAATAAATTATTCTCCAGAGCTTTCGAGCAAAACTAGGCTCATCTTTAGTAGGAATTGTAAAAAGAAGAACTAAGGAACTTACAAAGTAATTAATCCACTTGATATTTTGTTTTCAATTGTGAAATTTTAAAAGGCAATTGTGAGGATTGTGATTAAAAATTCGATTAATATCGAGGATTGCCTTCAAAAGTCTAATTCAATGTTTAATGTGTCTTGTCTACCCATTATTCGGCCAATAATCACCGATGACTTTACGGTCTCGATTCATGCATAGCCGTCCTCCTCAAATATTACAACCATGAACAACTAGAAGATTCTCCATTTCAAATCGCGGATGTCCAACTTCGAATATTACTTTCGTACTAGAGCGTACGCAAACACGAGCGCATAGGGAGCGTTTTGAGTCGTTTCGCCTTAATACGTCCGTAATCGACCGTCTCATCATTAATCCACCGGCGACACATCTTTGATTCTTAATTAGGAAGTGCACTATAAAGCTGAGGTCGGGTGTTGATTACGCAGTTATTGAATATGAGCGTTGTTTGACCATACTGAATTGTCGTGAATTTAGGCGGGCTGAAAAACTGGTTTCTCAGTTGCTCTACTTTTTTCTTATGCCTATTTGAAATCAATTCCATCATCGCACTTCCACTACCACATTCCCGATGGTGCTTTCCATTAGCTGCGGGTTTGCCACTTTGCCAAGTTACCGATTTTGATAAATATATTTTGCTTATTTCATAGAAACAGACAGGAATTGAAACCTAATCTAATTTAATTGAAGCTCTAATTGAACCTGAATTTGATCATTTCGTGAAGTCGCGATTTTGATTCATTTTGTTCAGCAGTTGTCCAGTTCTTATCCCGAGACATCGTCGTCGGAGCTCAGAGGCACGAATTCTTCCTGTTCCTTTGGCCGCTTTTTTCGCTGGAGTGAAATTCGATTGCCGGGCTCGGCAGGGTGAGACGCAGTTCCTTCCGCGGTGACATCCTGCTGCACTGCTGCTTGTGTCCGCGGCTGTTTCCTTGGTTTGATGTTGGGGCGGATGGTTTTGTTGGTCTGCTACTGGTGCCTTTTTGTTCCTAGGCTGGGACGCGTGATCAGTGGTGGACTCTCCTTCCCAACTAGAGCATAATCATCATTTTCTTTTAAATCATTAAAGAGAAATATTCTAACAGTTGAACGATCTGATTTAGAAAGTTTCAATTTGTTAAGCGTTGATTTGGGGGTTACCTTTTAACTTTGAGTAAAATCAAGGTTTGTTCTGCCTCTGCCTCTGTTTGTCTAATTACGTGACACGATTGTGTGGGATTTGGAAATTTTCCACGATGGTACACTAAAAATGCAATAAAAACCAATAGCACTTTCACCAGAACTGCTCATTTTCATCGAAGCCTCCCTATTGGCTTTCTCATCGATAAGGTATAGTGGCATTTTCCATGCTAACGACGGAGCGTTCAAATAATCAGGAGAGTTATAAATGGCAACTGGACGAGCGCGGCAGTACGTCGCGCGGCGGCGCAGCCTCGCAGGAGGTACTGCGTCGGCTGAGCAATGTGCTTTCCTGAGTGCATTGGTTTCAGAAGCAAAAGGTAAGCTGAGAGAGAGGCGTCTCTATCTGAAAACAAGGTCAACTATGGAAACAAGAGTCACGGAAGCATAATCTGATGAAGGTCAAGCAATTATTGTATGAAAACATAAAACGCAGAGGAATAATTTAATTTGTTTCGGCTATAATATCACTTTTGTTTGCCAGACACGCTTACTGCCCAGTATGATTGTTAAAAAATACAGATATAAGTTGCACTCTTATGCCCGAACATACTTGTTTCTGAAATTTTTGGTTGACTGAAATTTATGCCGGTAAAGTTGTACGAAGTTACTGGTAAGCTCCTATAAACCCACAAGTCTTATAGAGAAATTCTTGATGTAAGTTTCATGTTTCTATTTGTTTCATAAGTAAAATAAATATTAATAACCACTACAACTACTGAAGGCATTAAAAGTGAAAGCCTGAGAGCGTTTGTACGAGACGGTGAAAACTTTTATGCACTGTGACGCTTCGAGAGTTTGTAGAATGACATGTGGTACATGGTGGTTCTTTGTAGTAGACTTTCCAGCATAATATTCTTTGCTTGAGGAAGCCGATATATTCAATGGTAAAAAGGTTGAAAATAAGGAAAGTTTGAAAGCAGCCAATAACGGGAACTTGCCACTCTGAGAAAAAATTTTTTCTATCAAATGGATCGATTTCAAAATTTGTACATTTTGGTAACGCAATGAAGCGAACATTATTTTTCGGGCCTATTTTCCAATTATTAGAAAAATGAAATACTCGTATTTTATAAATAATATTTTTATGTTTAATTTTCAAAAACGGTCTAGTCGTGCAATTTGTGCCCTAGAACGACGGGGTTGGTCTATTTTGTTGCACGTCGGTGCAGGGAGCCCTGTTATGCAGAGGCTTCTCAAAAAAGACAATAATTTTTTGAATTATACGTTTTTAAATTTTCTTTTTTCAAGCATAACCTTTGATTTTTTTGAACAAACGAGGAAAAACTCCCGAAATTCTAACTGCATTTAAGTTTCGCGTCGAATGAGGTATGTTTCATCTTTGTAGGACAGAAGCTGTAGGATTACACCCATTTCAAAAGTGAGAACAATTATTTTGCAGGAGAGCTATGTGAAGAAAGATAGATATTTTTTCTTTTTTTGACTGAAAACTGCCTCCAGAAGTAGTTAACTTTGTATCGTAAGAAGCTCAAGCGACTTACAAGAATGTCAGCTGTGAATAATTCCTAGATTACAGATTGAAGTTGCTCTTAAACCTATTTTCTGTTTGCTCTAGTAGCCTCATTCTATGGCACACTTTTCACGATCCTAAAGCCTAAGGCTTCTACTTTTTGGAGTAGTGAATATAATGAAACTGATTTGTTCTCATCCAACTCATCAAAAAATTCTTCACATTACGAAGATCTTGAATAATGTCCTTTTGCTTTGTCAGTCGTGAATGACGTAAAACGTTCGCTCGAAATGAGCACTTTTATGGGACTCTATTGAGCTTTGCTCCTCGTTTTTCATACAATAGCGACTTGATCAAAGTACAACGGGCACACGGTTTTAAATTCCTAAGTAAAGCATGTCAAAGAAATGTTGGAAAAGATGCTGGACCAATACGAAAAAGTCTTTCGAGTTAAAATAGTCTCTGACATCTCGAAAGGACTCACCTAGAATTGCATGGAGCTGGGGAGAAAAATGTTGCCTCAAGAATCATTTTAATGGATTCCAGCATGTCTTTCTCATTACGTCGTGTAAAAAGAAAATGAATACGTAAGTGCTGTTGAAATCTCGAAAAGATAAAAGCTCAAATCGCACTACCAAAATTAAAATATTTCGAGATTCGTTTTGCCGACAAGGACACGGAACTGTATTCAGGTTACAGGAGATTGGGAAGAACTGCGCATGTTTGCTAACACATTTGCGCTCTGAATTAGGGTGGGACAAGTTGCGAAGTACTTGGGGTTCACCAACGGTTAAGATTTATCACAAATTTGTGTTCACTGATTAGAGTAGTTTCTCACTAACATTGGAATCCACCTATAGATTAATTGAAACGTGTCGAAGAATTTATCGCGAGTGCAATATGGAAATCGTTTCATTTGTGATTTATGAAAGTATGAAGCTGTTCATGAAAATCAAGCAAAACTTAATTTTCAGAAATGAATATGATTTGCTAAACATAATTAAATTACCGAGGGAGGCATGTAGCAAACTAACAAATGTATTGGTACAGCAGTCTATTGCAGATCGTACTTCCTACATCTGTCCCCGTAAAGAGGAGTCTTCAACAAAAACATATCGAAGTAGGATGACAACTGATGCATGATTTCGAAAAGGACTTTAATAAATAATTGTTAATAGCTTCAAGATGTGGGAAATCATTGAATTTGCACTGAGATCAGTCGGTCCCAACGGCCTAAGACTTGTGCTAATTGTGATGTAGATGGCGGAGATTCAGTGACTCAGACCACGTCACACCGAAAGAGAAGGGACCGTTTAATTTGGACTTAGAAACGGAGAATCTATGCACAATGCGTGCTCCCTCACAGGATAACATGAGCATAGAAACAGCAAATTAAGAATGTGGAGAAGGAAGAGGTGAATAATAGTGAACAAGATGTGAACATTGATGGATATAAAGTGAGCACGGAAGACAGAAGTCCCTATCGTCTACCTGTAGTGACTGGACATATGAATTTGCACAATTCTATTGTTAACATAATTTGAAGATTTCGAGTACCGGTTGCTTAGAAAACATATTTACCATAATGTTTAAAGAGAACAAATCAAAATACAGACAGTCAAAGAGAAAATCAACAAGCAAAAATATGTAGGAGACTCAATTATATTACCAAAATTGGTACTAAGTTAAATCATTGCTATTTAATTTCATGATTTGAACATCATAATTAACAAATTATTATAAAGATTCCAAAAACTTCCAGAAGTACATGTAATGTAAACAAATTAAGATCGGCACAAGCATTATGTCTCCAGATTTTGTTGAGGATGCGTGCTCAGTGAATACGATTCCGAAAGTCGATTCAGCGTTATTCGAAAGAAAATAGTTGCACTTCAAAATGAAGGATTAACCTATAGGCAAATTGTTGAACGTGACATGGTTCTGCACTCAACTGATGGGGCAATGGTTTGGACGCTCGAGAGTCTGGGGCAATCTCCAATTTCCAAAGATTCGGAGCTACGGGCTGCTCTCGACGCTATGTGCTGCATTAGATGACGAATGAGCTCATGACAAACTATACATACATACAGAAAGAAAGAAGCATAGTTACGAAGAGTTTACGTCAGTTGAAAAACGATTTCTAGAGAATTACATCGAAGATGTATGCATGCCTTCACTGGTCTCAAAACACCTGTTTTTACGGGAAAACATACAAAGAACCTTTTAACGTTTACCAAAGACCATCTTGGCAAACGAATTGAGTTGGGGAACAGATTGCATGGTCTGATGAGAGCAAGATTGAACTTTTCAAGCAAAATGACGCTCGTCATGTTAGGAGGAAAACAGGGACTGCCTATGATCTGAAGAACGCCACCCCTTCCGTCAAGCATCTGGAGGAGGCAGCATCATGGTGTAGAACTATTTTAATGTCCGTTGTGCATGAGAACTTCACATCATTGATGGAAAAGTACATGTACACGGAGACACTGAAACAGAGCCTTCGTCTCAGTGTAGAAAATTTTATGGCCGACAAAAGTGGAACTTTCAACAAGACAATGACCCGAATCGTACGACGAAACTAGCGATAGAATTGTTCACAAATAAGAAAATAAGTGTCCTTCGCTAGCTTAGCCAATCGCTTGCCTTCAATCCTACAGAAAACTTGCGGCATATATCCAAAACTGCTGTGCACAGAAAGAGTCTAAAAACCTTGCTGATTTGAGAATCATCCCCAAGCAATAATGGAACAAGGGACTATGAATGGAGAATCAAAAGTTAGTGTCCTGTCACACTAATCATCTCCATGTTATTATTATAAATTAATTAAGGTTACGTCACTGAATGCTAACCGCTTGTCTTTAGTTTTGGCTAAATACTTCCGTCCCACACATTGTTGTATTTAGATGATTTTCTGATTGTCGATAAATTTTGTTATGTTTTTAATAAATATTTTGATAAATATATACTCCATAAACTAACCTGAATTCTTTGCCCCAAGCCATAGCTCAAAATTTTCAAAGTACATCAAAAATAGAGTTATTAAAATAATGTACAACTGCTGTACAGCTGAGATAGCCTGGCAATACCCCCATGAAGTCGTCAGTCTCCACAACATACAACAGAAAATATCTAACTCTATCGTCTACCCTATACTCCTGAGGAGAATTCTCCTCATAACGAAATTGTTAACTTGTTGACCAATAAAAATTATCCCACTATATAATAATAAGCCAGAGTTGCTTACTCGCTCGGTCCGTTTCTCTGTCACGCTCATGGGGTTTCAGATAGGAGAAAATTCGCTGGTCTATATTCCTTAACTGATAGCGAGATTGTCAGATAAGGTAGTTTGTATCAATGATACTGAAAATAACATTTATTCATATCAGAATGACCGCTAATAAGGAGGCATCTTAAGAATTTAACATCATTTGACTTGCCATTTTGGCAGTGCACGTTATAGTAGATTAACATTTCAACAGCTCAATTCATTTTTTTTAATCAGTTTATGTGTATCCAAAAAGTTATGTTTTTCCTGGGTGTTGTGTAAAGTTTTCATCCTTTCAAAATATGTAGAGAAATCCACCATGTGATCTGCGAAACATTTCGGTGGAATTAGTGATAAATTTTCACAAAACTTTGATGTAAGTAGAACTGTGGAGTGGGTTTGGGAATTCTACTTTTCGATAAGAATTCTTCTTTCTTTGATTAATTTTACCCGAACATTATTTCTCTCGTGCATGAGCTGCCGTGCTTGTTAATTGGTTAAAAATTCCTTTTCAAATAGGAAAATGTTTATAATACGTGTTCTTCTCTGTGCTCGTCCAGGCCAAATGTATGGAAAAGTGGTCGAGTTGCACTAACGGAAAAAAAGTTCATTACCAAATAAACATTAGGCAATTTTGCTTATTACGAAAAACAAGTCTTCTGATTCAAATTCCAAACGGAATCTCAGAATCATAAAGAAAGCTTACTGTAGAAACAGAAGTTGACAAATGTCTCCACTTTGCCAGAGACTTCAGAACTGCTCATTTCAGCTACATCGATCAAGTGCCCGTACTGACCATAAAATCTCCAAGATATGTATGATTAACAACTTTGAAAATAATCCGATTTTTTGAGCAATTGACACCTAACAAAGAAAATATATACCAAGGGGCCAATCTGGATCTCGTTCAGCATGAAGGTAACGCAAATCTTCTCTCATTTTCAAGGTTCCAACGAGCTGCAGTAAAATAACTCGTAATAAAACGCAAAATAAAGTCCTCTCTTAAATCGTCAACACTGCGAGTCTATTCATTCGACTTCACATTTTGAACGTATTTCTTCTTGATTTGAAAGTTCATTACGCGTTGTCATAAAGGGCATTGTGGTGTAAAAAAAACAGAAGGCAAATTTTCTGTTCATATCATTATACTGCAGAATCATTTCCCGCTGCAATTGAGATTTCTTTTGTATCGCAACAGTAAATACCCGTAACGCTCTGATGTTTAAAGTACGAGTAAATTCTCTGGAAATAGAAATGATGAAATGAAATTCCTTTTCCAGATTCTAGAGTTTAATTGCCTCATTTCACGTCTGTACTTATAAGAGCATTCCCGTTCTTTCCTCCAGGGACTGAGATTCTGTTGTTATCACCATATTGAGGCAGGAGGGTAAGCTTGGTAGACGTGTTGCGGTCCGACGACTGTTTAGCTTACACCGAATTCTTAACACGCTATTTGTCTGTTTAAATCGAATAGCTGAATAGATAAAGCTTTTATCGATTACTCAAATTTTCTTTTGAGTTAATTTCAGGTGTCAATTTTTGCATCTCATCAGATGAATAGAATGAAATGATATAGTTCACTAATGCTTTCTGAAAAAACAAAAAAGGATTAAGCAGAAATACCCCATTTTTGGGAGGGAAATCCAATCGCGTTTAGAGTTTCAATTTTAATTAAGGGCTCCTCGAGAAAGAAATCTCAACTTAATTACAGAGCTAAACTTAAATGAACGATCGACGCTTCCATTCCTTGCAGTTGCAGCAGCCCGGCTTGAGGCTTTAGCCACGGTAACCACAAAGACAAATATATATGAGGAGGTCTGAGCCAGAGTACAGCTTCACAAGGAATTTCCTATCTTGGTATGCAATGGGATAAGGTAATTCCTCATCGAACAGATGCTCACATTTTGATTCTGAAGTCTCTGGACTTTCTGAGGGAAGAATTGGTGTCTGGAACGACTAGTTGTTGTCCATCTGCATCTTTATCGCAGCCTGCACATTTAAATTAGTTGCTGCAGTGGCAACTATTTATGTATACTAGTGGGCATCGGCAGTTGAAAACCAATCAATCTATAAACTAGTAGTTTAATAATAATACTAATTATATTAGTTAACCAACGGAAAATTAGTCGACTATGAAGTTTAGTCCTTTATTTGACTCAGATCAATTAAGAAAACAAACGTTCGAACAGGCGGTCTACCAAAAACAAATCGTAGCACTGAGATTGGAAGTAAAAGCTCCGCACTGAGACTGCTTCCCAACTCACCCATTTGTTACGTGCTAGGTAGCCCATCCCCCAGCACCCAAGCAGAGATGCGCTGTTGGTGTGGAGAAGGAAGCCACCAAGAGCCCTCCATGTTTTCTCGATGCAGAGCTACTCGCTGAAATTCAATAGCAATAAACAAAAAGGTTGATTCTCCCGACGTTCTTGATATTCCGTCTGGTGAGATAGTAAACAATGATGGGAAGAGTGCTGAAAGGTTTTATTCCCAGACGAATTTAGATGGGTTTATATTTTGATGATTCTTAAGATTGATTCCAGTCCGGGAAGACGTCAAAATAAACTCTAGACGGAATGAGGATTGCCGGTCGGACGCCAGCACGAGTCAAGGAGAACGTCATTCGCGGTTGAGTGCATGGACGGGGGCCGGCAGGCGGGTGCCGGTCGGTTCAGCCGGGTATAGCTTGTGCTCGGTTTACG
>VOMN01086287.1:0-12366 GCA_014899125.1 Orchestia grillus
TAAACTACATTGGGAATCTGCGAACCGGTCCCCTTAAGTAAGACACAGCACAAACCTTTCACACCTTTTTGAAGGCTGATCATGATGGCATAATAAACGTGTGGCACTAACCATTCGTGTCCTTACGACTGACGTGGCCTGTGTAATGAACAGATGGCGCCAACCTTCTGCATCCTCCAAAAGACTGACGTTAGTTAGAAGTAGATAGCACGAACCTTTCATGACTTGCTGATGACTGACATTGATGGCGTAATAAGCCGAAGGCACTGACCTTTTGTGTCCTCCTGAAGATTGACGTTGATGGTGTAAAAGCTGACGATGGATTCAGCAGGGAACAACATCAGGTCTTGAAATTTGAACCCAGCTCCTTCGATGGCACTCGAATCGGCATCGCTCGAGCTGACGTCGTCGTTTACCTCCTTGACCATGGAGAGGACGAGCTTCCCTGTGGGGTCCACGGTGTAGAATACGCCCTCGTACTTGCGGTTGCTCGTGGTGTGCACCTGCAAAGTGGAGTTCAATGAAACAAGGGTAAATTACCTGGTGGGCGGTGGTAATTAACAGAGGGGTAATTTACTCTGCGAAGGGGAGTGAATTACCGCGGGGAGTGAATTACCGCGGGGAGTGAATTACCGCGGGGATGTTAATTACCACGGGGAGTTAATTACCACGGGGAGTTACTTACCACGGGGAGTTAATTACCACGGGGAGGTAATTCCCACGGGGAGTTAATTAACAATAGGATTAATTAACAAGGTGATAAATTAACAAAGATTAATAAACTAAAGAGATTTTAGCAGGTGAGCGTTACTCTAGCGCCACAACAGGGCTCCAATGTATATGTAAGCCTTATATATACTTGATCGTCGTACAAATAACAAACAAGTGCTACATTTCATCATTAAGATCAAATTTTACAGCACCTATGAGAACACACTTGAACACGTTCATGCATCTCTACTGAGAACACCAATGGAATTGGCATACATTCACTAAAATACTTGCACTCAGAAGAGTTAATAACGGTTGAGGTAATTTTACAGATGCAGCAAAACTCTACGTCAATGCCTTTGTTCTTGCAGCAGTAAGAAGTCTTCAATTGCACCAAAATAACGACACAAGAAGGCAGCAGAACATTATATGACTTTGTTCTTACAGTTGTGCAAGCATTAAATTGCGCCAAAATTAACCAATGTATCAGAATATGAAATGACTCAACAGCAATACATAGAATCAAATTACAACAAAATTGACAGATGCAGTGGAACATTTTCTGCCTTTGTTTTAATAGCAGTACAAAACATTAAATTACACCAAAATTATTCAATGTATCAGAACACTAAATGACTTCTTACAGCAACACAAAGCTTTCAACTGCACCAAAATTACCCAACGCAGCAGAATGTTACTACTATGTTCTTGCAAAACAATACAAAGCATCAAATGGCACCACAACTGACAATGAAGAGTTGCACCAAAATGTTAAAAATATTTTGTTCTAACAGCAGTACAAAGCATTAAATTGCACCACAAGGGTTAGTATGAGGCAGAAGAGCACACATTAAGCAGGTCATGACAAGCAACACACCAAATCACAGGGATGCCACACTCCGTCACCTTTGCAGACACGTTCACGGTCCTCCGTTAGTTGAGGCCCCAAAAGTGCTACATTAAAGCCTGAGATGACATACACATTGCACCACATCAGATTGTTGATGGCTGTGATAAATGGAAGTGACTTTACAACAACCACAGTGAACCATAGCATAATCAAGTCTGCAGTATTGATGGCAAACAGTACCTAAATAAGTGACTAGACAGCTTCATTAGCTAACACCCTGGTACAGCTTCTGTCTCAGTACATTTCCTGTACAGCCGACATGTGGACAACTAAAAAAAATTGTATGCGGGTAAACTGTGAAGATTTCTACACTCATTTCTTTGATCAATAAGCACAATACACTAACGTAGCAGAAGACAAATTTAAGCAATTCATTGCCCTTTTCCAGACCAACGCACACAACACCCTCAAGCTATGTAGCAACACTGTCACAGCAGAAACAAATGGACACGGTATGTTGTACTGACTTTCCCAAGTAGAGTGTTCCCATAACTCCACAATGCTATTACTGTGTAACACCTTATAGTTGATATAAATTTTGCACACTTAGCAGTTGAACTGCATTGACTTGTAGTGACAATCCCAGACATTATTTGTTCCTCAACAACAAGCATTCAACATGAACATTATCGATAAATTTACCATCAGGTTCAATGACTTGAGTTCTCTAAGCCATCATACCTTGCAAAAATGAAATAAAACATCTGTCAACAATCTACATGCACTTACTCTGGTAATATGGCCGCACAGTAAAGGCTCGAAGGACGTCAAGCTGACTTGGGGACGACCCCTGAACCTAGTATCACGGCCATTGTCTAAAGCCGAGGAGTTCTTCGAGCGGTGGTTCTGACCACTCACCGTAGCATCACGGCCACGCTTTGGGGCCACTGAGTTTTTCAAGCGATGGCTTTCGCCACTCACCCGAGTAACATGGCCACACTGTAAGGCCATAGAGTTCATCATGCGGTGGTTGTCGTACAGGCCCTGGTTCCCATCGGAGACAGGAGCTCTGTCTCTGCGCTGGGCTGCATGATTTGCATTGCTGTTGCCTACTGGTCTCCTGCTCAATAAAATCCTGTGTCACATATCAAGTAATGTGTGAACAAGAGTTAGAATGAAAGTACTTCTCATAGTAACCTTTTGTTGCTTCAAACATTGCACCTCCTAAAAATATATTCCAGAAAGGCTGAAAAACTGACCAATTAAATTCTTCCAGAAATTATAATGTCACCCCTCACAATAAACTTCCTAGAAAATCACCACCACCAATAAGCAAATTTATCCCCACTGCACAAATGAGCAATGAGGAGTATTGAAGACCATCACACAATTTGAATACCATGTATACAAACTGCATCACTTTGGTCAAAAAATCAACCAAGTAGGTTCTGTTCAATAAAAATTAAAAGCCCTCTGGCCGATGGACACACCGACAACAAAAAGATCCATTAATCTTCTGTAGCAATTTACTAATAGGTAATTCCTACATATATATATATATATATGTGTGTATATTATTTCAATTTTCCCTTTCAATTAATATCTTCATACATATGCCATCCAATAAGTTAACACACTCAATGAAACTGTATACAATTCATCACTAATTTCTTTAACCAATAAGCCCAGTACACTCGTGTGGTACAATACAAATGTACCAGTTGAACTAGTTGAGCAATAACCATAAACTAGCAATACATTCACCATGGCATACTATGGTGCAACACCACATGACGCCCGTAGTCGTGGGGGCGTCCTCACCAGCCCCTGAATTAAGTCATACTAACCACCCAGTGTACAGTACTCCTTTGAGGTCAGTTGAAATAATTTGTCATATACAACAAATGACCTTAGAAGTAATTATTTTAGGGAAGTTAGATCAATATAGATTCTTTTACTACGTTATTATGTGTAGTAAATATGTATGAAGAGCAATCAAAAATGACATTGTAAAATACAATAGACAGAATTCACAACAATAGCATAGGTTAAAATGGGTTAAACAAGTGTAAAATGAAAGTCTGTTGGCCATTTTCATGTATCCACCAGGCAAGTGAAATTGAGCAAAATTGCATATTTCTGCAATAAACTAGTCCGAGTTGGAAATAAATACATCCAAAATGAATTCTTCTATCAAAACTGAACAAAGCAAAAACTTGTTAAGATTATATGATTTAAATTGAAAAATTTCAATTGAGCTGAACCAAACCAAATTGTAATTTTTTTTAATTTCCACATTTTCTGCAACCCAAATTACCAGTGGGACAGTTTTACCACTGGAAAAAAATATTATTGCAATAAACGTGTTACACAACCAAATACCTAGTGATAATGACACCTGACAATCATTTGTCAGGACAAAGAATTAACATCAGCCACCAAATGACATGTGCAACATCGTAGTTTGCAAGTACGCCAGTCCCAATCATCGCACAAAGAGATTTTTTGAAACTATTCTAGCATCTGTCAACTTTGTACAAGTGGCTCCCATAACAATGGTAAAATTAAATTATTTTTTCATTCAATTTTGACCTGTAAATACTGGAATCCATATGCATCCACAAGCTCAAACCCTCCAACAAAAAGCAGAGTGTATATCTAGTGAAAATAGAGAACCATTAAACTACAGAGCCTGATAATTTGCATTTTTCTGCTCTCAAATTCTTGTAACTACCAATATTTCTTCTAGCTTTGTTGATAAGGAGCTTTTAAGCTCAAAATATTCAAATTAAATGGTTAAGATTCTTTTCCTCTTTACCCTCATTACAAATTTGCTTCACAAAAAGATATCTCTAGTTCAAGTCCTCTGCAACATCATAGTTAACAATTGGGTAAGAACTATAAAATTCCTCATTCCTAAATTGATTATTACCTATAACTGTTCATATGGTTCAGAGAAATAAGTAAATGTCAAGCCATCATTGAGTTTTAGTATACAGGAGACTTGAACTTCAATATTATTAAACAGCAAAATGTAACATCCACTGTTCAAGACATTATGATCAGATTCAATAACCTTCCTTCTGACAAAGACTGTCCCAGAAATGAACACTTGCACAGCTTGTACCCACAACCTTTAAGGTTGAGTGCAAGAGGGTCATTAGAAATCCAGAACAACTTACGAGGAAGATATTGCAACAGGTGGGCATCACCAAAAAATCAATAAGAACCATCAAAACTAACCTAAAACTTCTTCCCTTAAATCCAAAAAAAAGGCAACTTATCACTTCCAAAAGCAAATGAGTCAACAGCCCAACTACATTCAAACTTCCTGATAGATGGTACACAAAAAGAAGAGATATTATCTTATCTGATATAAAGATGTTCACAGAAAAGGCCTAACTCAATCCTCGCAATGGCATAGTACTAGGAAAATGACCTAAAGACATCTCAGCTGGTAAGAAAAATATGTGATGTCTTTAAACAAGATTTTGTTATGAAGGTCCCGCATATTTAAAAAGAACTCGGGAATCATATCAAGCCAATTTTTGCCCATTTTGAAGTAAGGGAACGTGACCTCCACTTTCCTGGATTTGGAGCTCTGAGACTTCAGTAATTGGTTCACATTGGAGGTTCACACCCATGCATCACCTCAGGCTACTGATTATTTTAAATTGTTCCTGAAGATGGTATGAGACAAAACTGCAAAAGAAGCTGTGTGTACCTATAGATACATAGGTTTAGAGGGAGACTTTTGGGAGGTATTTCAGGCTAAAGGACAATACCAAATAATAGATCCAGATAATATTATGTCATGTTATAATCTTTATACAGTATACATTAGTATTTTATTATCCGGTTCCACTGCAAAATTTATAATTTACCCACTGGACATGCCAAAACATCACAGTTTTACATCCTCAAAACCAAAAGCAATAAATTGAGTTGACTCCTTTCATTGCCTCAATGGCTGGCATTCATATACTTTCATTTTCATTCATGTTTCTTTTTTATACTCTATCTTCCACAAAAACATTCATTTTTCCTGTCATGTTCTTTTTAGTCTGTTTCAGTATAAATTTTTTTTTCTTTTTTGCACCACTCGTGTTTCTTTTGTCGATTCCACATGCATTCAGCCAATTCAACTCTAAATTTTAAATTGCATCATTATAATCAGCTCTGGAAACTTTCTCCACAGAGTAACTAGTAGACTCTACACCTGTCCAAAGGTCCAGAGATTTTTAGTGATAAATTTATAAGATACAAGAAACTGTTCCACAAAAGTATTTATATAATTGACAATGTCCTCACAGCAGCTTGCAGACAACTTGCACTCCACTCACAAACTTCACAATAGTTGACTTGCAACAACACAACTCACCCTACATTGGAAGTTTTGTTGTAGTTGCTATTCCGAGGCATGCTTTTGTCCTCCCTGAAAAAGAAGTGCATGTAAGGAAAGTTTTCACTTACTGCCACACATTCAACAAAGCATGCAATAGATCAAATTACCATCAATGACTCAAGACAATGACTCAAGACCAAAAAAACAACTCAATGACACTTTGAAGAAAAAATTTCCATTTCAATTTATAAATGTTTACCAATGGTAGGTAGAAAAAATACAGGAAAAATTGAAAGACAATTATAAGTTCCAACAAATGACTGCGGTCTCCTACCATATTTGCTTCTTATGAAACAAACATTACTTGCCTCTAATTGCAAACATTTTCCTTGCCATTAGATGCTTGCCATAATTGACAAAACTTTAGGGAGGGATCACTAGAGCAGTTGTCAGCTGGAAATGATCTAGTGCTCTGGTGTTTGTTTGCTCAAACCAATCTAGAGTTTTATAGAGACCACTATACAGGTGTAGGCTAATAACTCACAAATGGACATTATACTAATAAAATGATCAACCTTGATACAAGCTATTGTAAAATTAGTGACTAAATATTGCTCTCATTGGTAAATTCCTCATTTATATCTCAAGGCTTTATGGCATACTGGTTAGCGTGATAGCTTTGCAGCCAAAAGGATCAGGGTTTGAATCTCAGCTCAGGTGGAGCATTTCGCATAACCATGGAGTACTTCCATCGGAAAAAGAAGCTTCAACTACATATTCCTCACATCCCTCAGTACACTAGTTGAAAGGCATTGAAAACTCAACGGTAAAATATGTTGGAATTAATAAAGGCACTTTTTTATTCATTTTCTAACTCTTTAGTTTATTCTACTTAATAATAGAAGCTAATTAAAAATAATTTGAATAAATAAAATGACCTAATAGAAATTGCACATCCTTTCACATTGAAAATTGATTATACACATTAATAATAATCAGCACTATCATAGATGAAATAATGTTCTTAAAACTGAGCAACAAGCAAAATCAATAGAGTATTTTTTATGTTCTTGAAATTGAGCAACAAGCAAAATCACTAGGGTATTTTGAGCATATATGTGCTACTTGTTTATGTTCAATAAAATTCTGGCCAACAGGCTAAAAACATCACACATCAGGGTTACACATCACAGTAAATGGTAGTGAAATTGTCTTTGAATGAAATTATCAGAATTGTTCAAGTGTGTATCAAATCCATTCTGAGAAGTTGAATATTTCTTTCTTTGGTAGCATTAGGGCATTTGTTGATGAAACTGGTCCTGGACACATTCAATTTTCTTCAACAATACAATAATTTGTAAACTGCATCAATCAAAGACAGTGGCTCCATTTTATAATGGGTCAATAAACAGAAAAAGAAAAATGCATGATTACAATGTCATTCATGAGAAGTGGTGTGACAAGATAGTTATCTACTTTGCGTTTGCTTTTGCTGCTTGGGGACCTGATACACCAGCATCCTCCAGTATAATTCAACTAGTTGTGCCTGTGTTAAAATCCAATGTAGTGATGTGCCCATTTCAGCATGCTGATGCCAATTCTAAATTTTTTGTTTATGCCAATTTTTTGTCCATGTAGGTTCTTCATTATCTAGAATTTATATTCATTCCCAAATCTAAAAATTCACATTCTTAAAAGATTTAACTGATAAGTGACTATCTTGAAATTTATTTATCCATTATAACATAGAACTGCTTTTTTTACTCATAAAGTTCTAAAATAATGGTAAAATTGAAAGAAATGACACTTGTTCAGTCCCACTTTTGTTAGAAATATACTTCAATGCTACAAAAGGAGGAAATCTTAAACATCTCAGTCAGTATAGGCAATGTACGCTTGCACAACAGTAATAATGATTACACTTTGAGAAAATAACATTTCAATTCACAGCAATATGAACTGGAAACCAGATGGGTGGTGTCGGCAGCCTGTCACTGTAACCGCAGAAGCACCATTGCCAGAACTTAAGTGAACACTAACCCATATATCAGTGTGTTTCAAAACAGCCAATTGATCATGTTTGTCACCCAAACTTAGAAAATTCTTGACAAATTAGTTCAATCCAAAACTAACATACCTGCTCATATAACATTTGTCTCATGTGGCATAGCATGCAAATGAACATACAAACTGTCATCATTAGCAATAGAAAACAAAAAAATTTACCATTCAGGATAAATATCAGTTTCCTTGTGAAAAATAAAAAGTGTTTGGTATCATCAAAAATAAATTTGAAAAAAGAAAATTCACGGGCATAAATCTGTATTTTAATAGTGGTATCAAATTTATTTCAAACTATCATTAGGTTTGATCACAGCCTCAATCTAGCTCATGAACCTAGAACAAGCTGGTTCCAAGCTGATTGTACTGTGTCACCAGTGTACCAAGTAACCAGTGTTGCCTAATGGTTCAATAAGGAGTAAGAGAGCAAAAATTAATCTAAACATGTTTACTTCTGAACACAAAAGTGTCAAATCCAGAACTTGACCATGCGTATTAGTACGTAGGTAACGTGTTTCCCTAAGGTCTTCATAAATTGTCTCAATTCTGTCGATCAGCAAAGCACTCTGTAATTTTGTCAAGGCGATTGGTTACTTTTTCAATTGCAATCTTTCAATGTAGTCCATTAGGTTAAGACTGACAGAATCAGGAGGCCAAAATAGCAAAAACTTTCTCAGACCAACCAGTTCTAAATTTTGCAAAGGTGTGGCAGGGAAGGAGTCAAATCCTGCTGGCAAAGATATGATCTACCATTGGCAACCCTTCTCATCCAGGGCTTCACTATTGTGTTTAGCAATACCACGTAGCCATCGGAATTGAGCCTGAGACCCCCCCTTAACAATAAATATGGAGGCATCTTATCACCCTCAGTAGGGGCTTTCAAAAACTGTCATTATTTGAAGAAATTTGGTCTACAAGACATGAGATGTATCTAACAACATTAGCAAGCCATCTGTAATTTAATGTTGTATTTTTTATCCTGACAAAGGTTTTTCTCATCAGAAAAGAACCAAATTATTGCTAGTATAGCAAGATGTTTTTTTGTTCAGAAGTTTCTTTGCCTTTCAAAAATTATTATCTCGGGCCTTTCCCGTGAGCAGCTGACCTCTTTGACGCATGTACAAGTAATAGTGAAGGTCTTCTCTGGGCAACAGTTTTATGGTAGAGCGTGAAACATCCAATTAACACGCCAAATCCCACATATGAATATCAGATGCTACAACATTTTTGTTGACTTTCTATTAATTCTGCTTCACAAATGCAATCAAAATGTATGTTTTTTTGCTACTAGCCTCAGCGTCTTCTTTACAGTTTTCCAATTCATGTCTGATTGTTTTCAGTTTTCAATCTACACCCGGTAGCATCCTTGATTCCTTTATTTTTATGACAACATGGATCATCATGATACAGGTTATTCTCTTTTAATTTTTGTGTGATTTACAGTCTTCCATTCTTGTTATCATCACATTAGATGAATAGAAATCAGCTTCTAAATGACTTAATGAAAGTAAGAGCAAATACTATCAACTACATTGAAAAAAATAAAGAATCAAATTGCTGTTAAATTTATCCTGGTCATCCTGTACTTATAATCTCATCTTTGATATCCTAATGTAAAATAGTTATTTTTGCATTTCAAATAACATTGTGTTTCAATAATTGTACGAATTGGTGTCAAAATTGGCAGTTACCATGTGTTGATGTCAATTCCTGTCAAAAATGCCAATTCCTGCCAAAAGTGCCAATTCTTGTCAATGCCAATTAATCAGCACATAACTAATCCAATGTCCTTGCATTATTGAAATTTATAATAAAAATACAAAAAGAGTTGACCTAACAGTGCCTGGTATCTGTCTTATTAGATTAAAACCAGGATAAAAAAAATTATTTGATTTTTATCTCATAGACACTAGCTGATATATTGCAGACAAGCGTCCAAGCTTCAAATTGCAATTGCTGTAATGAAAGCTGGGAAAACTGTCAATTCTTTTCACCAAGAAAGACAAAGTTTTATTAGGAAATTGGTAGAGTTGAATTCATAATTGTAATCGCTTATGAAGTCTTTAGTACATCAAAAGAAATTAATATTGCTGTCAGAAAGAAATTAATATTGCATGAATTACAGTGACGCCTCATGATAAAACTTCAATTGTTCTTCAGGGCTGTTCCTATTTTGGAAAGTGCCAGCTCAGCTGGCGGGTGCCTGCTCAGCTGGCGGGTGCCTGCTCAACTGGCGGGTGCCTGCTCAACTGGCGGGTGCCTGCTCAGCTGGCGGGTGCCTGCTCAGCTGGCGGGTGTCTGCTCAGCTGGTGGGTGCCTGCTCAGCTGGCGGGTGCCTGCTCAGCTGGGGGGTGCCATGTTGAGTGGCGGACTAGCAAGTCCATGCCAAATTGAAGGACAAAATTTTGTGACTAAATGTGTAAGGATTGGAAACTGTGAGTCATAGGGCCTCTACTACATTTTCACATTTCCCCAAGCCATTGTTTGTAAAGCTAAAAATAAAAAAGTTTAGCATTTATTCATAAAAATAGAAATACTATTTGAAAATATATCATTTGTACTTCTTTTCAGGCAAATTAATCTTATGTTCCTACCTTTATACAAAATAATCTCATTTCATGTCTCTGTGAGATCACATGAGCAAATTATTGTAGCTTAACAATAAACCTGACAGATTACATAAAAATAAATACATATATATTATTGTTCGTTCATAAAATTACATGTCCATTGTGCAGAACACTTCATATTGAAAAGTAGTAATTTAGGCACTACAGAGTTATTATTATAGAACCAGTACAAAAAAAATATCACCAATTCATATTAAATTTTAACATCAATCAAAATTTTGTATGCATGTCAACAACACCATTAAAAATCATAAAATCCTTACAAATGAAACTACCATAGATCAGAATATTCAACTTAGCAAACATAGAATTTTCAACATGGCAAAATTTTTACAACACACTTCAAGAGAGTTTAATTTAAAGCAAATTTGGGATTTTAACACAGTTTGAACGAACATTGGTTGAACAAACCCAGCAGATCGCTACGTAAATTAAATTAGAAATTAGTTCGTGAATAGAACTACATACAAAGTATATAATTGAATACATTTCTTTATTGATGGCACACTTAACCACAGTGTTTACATTTTAACGCGATATCATATATTATGCGCAGATAATAAATGTTGAGGCAGCCAACATTTAGACTCGTCCACCATTTCTGACCGGGCAAACAAGCGAATCGAAAAATTCCTTTTCCGTTTCATTGGTATAAAAATTCTAAAATAGGCATTACTTATAAATTAAAAAATGGCACTTAACACCAGCATATACAAAAAACACAAATAAATGAGCCTTGGAATGAAAATAACGTAAAACAAGAAACCGTTGTGTGTATAAACAAGAGAGGTTAGTTACCTATTGCAATTCATCCCTCCTCCACCACCTCTTCTGCTCGAACGAGGCCTATTCATACTCGTAGCATTGATGTATTTTACCTAAATAGATAATTTCACAGTAAAATATAAACAATCACCAACACAATTAACAATCATACATGAAAAAAATATTCAGTAGTAAATAGCGACACATCAGAGTCAGTCTGACCGCAGTGTTGCCAGTCAACAGATGCAATTGATTTCTTCAGTGGAACAGTACTTTGTAAAACGAAATGATCATAACAAAAAAATTAAGACAAAAGATAAGAAATTAGAATAAATGGAAGAAGTAAAATTATATGAATAATTTGTAGTCAAAATGGTTCCACACGATTAATTTATCGATTTTAATAAAATATTGTATTTGTACTAAACGGTAATTATACATTTATTTAGTTACATGCATTTGAATATAGGAACAAATGTGACAATGATTTTTAAATGTATGGAAATATCTAAATTCTCTACGTTTTTTCTACAATTACATAATTTTTTTAATAGGAGTGGTATTTGACTAGACACACGGATACCAATTGCAGAGAAAATGGGCTAGCAAAAATTTTCATATTTTTTTTAAATCATAGCTATAGTTTTAAGCTCCGAAACTGGTAGTTATATGAACTGAACACTTTAGCTGTGTGCTTTGACCAACTTTGGAATAAATTTTTTTTCTTTTTTTCTTTGAAGTTAGCTATTTTTTTAGCGATGACCTTTAATTTTTAGGTCATAATCATATAGAACGCTTCACTTTTGAGCTCCTTCACGTCATTGAAGGAGCTCAATATTGAAGGAGCACCTATAGCATGCAGTAACATGACATTCTTAGCCAGTCAATTTTGAAGTAAGTTACTGATAAAATATCGTTAACGTAACTCTACAATTCTCGAATTCAATCCACCATCAAAGTGGGCTAATAACACTGGGGAACACTCATTTTGTTGCATTAAGAGA
>VOMN01086289.1:0-10371 GCA_014899125.1 Orchestia grillus
GCCATCACCCCTACAGCCTAGACGGGCTCCAACTATTACGTAGCTGCGCCTGCTTCACAGTGTTAGGCTGGTCGTGCACTAAACAGTAATTCAACATCCAAATTTGAGAAACACTGCATATCATTTCATGGTCAAAGCACGCCAAATATTAGTTAGGGCTAGTAAAATGTTCCAATGGAATTATATTTTGAAAGGATAAAATGTTCCGAAGTTGCCCTGAAGCCTCTGGAATTAAGACGGCAATTGCCCATCGATGGTGTGACGTTCCGGAGAAGCTTTTTCCCAGCGACGTAAAACGGGTGATCGGTATTTCTGAAGTATAAGACCCGACAGTGCATTTCAATACCAGACTGAAGTACGACCTCAACTACAGACAGCTTTGAGAAGAAACTTAGGTGGGTCACTTAAGGTCTTGACAGACGATTGTGAATACGAAATTGTCATTCCATCATACGACTAGAAATTAATTTAGACTTTCCATCTCACATAGCAAGATTCTGCTATACCAGTCCTAATGGGAAGAAATTCGCGTACCGAAATGAAATTCTTCAGAATCGGATTTAATTGAAATGCCGTTCAATCGTGAATTTCTATCTAAATTCGTAATTTTATAGATTACTCTAGAGCTGGCTTCCATTATTTCTGCTGGTGATACAACACATGTAATTGCTTCAGAGAAAACATTGCTAAGATAGTAGACCTAATTCAGGGGTTAGGAATTCATGTAAGAAATACGATTATGTGTTCTTGGAATGGGAATGATAGAAGTATTAATGAAAAACCTATCAAATTTCATGGTTATTCATCAAAGGAGTTTTTAATTACCAGAGCCTTTAACCGAAGGGAAGAATACGTGGAATCAGGCACTTAAAGGGGAGCGAGTGGCACGAGAGACTATTGCGTTGAAGGCTAAATTACAAGGAAGCTCTCGAGGCACCAGGCTGAAGAGTACATTTTATACTCTTTTGAGACTTGTAGTCATTGTTTCGATACTTTCTTCAGTTAAGAAAATATTTATGGTGAGCGTGGTGTGTAGAGAAAATACAGAATCTGTTAACGATGAGATCACTAATATTAGGCCTAGAACTCACTTTCCGAACTTTACCCCTAAAAATACAAAATTTGAATATGCATTGCATTGTTAGACAAGCAGCTGCAATCAATATAAAGTGCGCAAGAAAATTCTGCGCCTGATGGACCCAAAAACCAAGTTTCACGCTGGCAAATTTTCCTTTGTTTTTTAGATCGAGTTCGGAAATTTAGCTAGGAGACCTAATAATTATGGTACGAGTGACGAGGTTTTGTGATACAAACAATGAGCACGGTTTGAACAATTAAAGAGCTACACACTTTTAACATGAGGTAACTTGTGCATGGTTGACCCTCTGTGATGTAAGTTAATTTCTTGCAGTGAATTAACCTATTTTCCGTGCTTACGTGTTTGAATGAAGAAAAACGTGAATGGGTAACGGTAACAGGTACTATACGCATTAAATACGTCAACAGATATTGAAATGCGAATTTGAATTTTTCAAATTAAAGTTAAACTACTCTAAAAATTGAATTTTCGTTTGACTGAAGAGTCACAACAGGGCAGAAATTATTAAGATATCTTGGGTAAATGCAGAGAATATTGAAGCAGCGTTGAGGCAATGCAGTGATGAAAATGGAAGTTTGGTCGAGTACGAGTAAGTCTGTCAAGGCTGTTCAGCTCGTAACAAGTTTTATTATTGGGTCAAACGGATCTTGTTGATAATTAACACTGAAGCTATTTGTATTTTCACACTGATTTAAAATCTTGAAATCTGGGTCCTAGAATCGACAGACTTAGTAAAATTGAATTTTTTCTAAGTTTCTCGAATGAGAGATTTTGAAGTTTTCAACTTAGCTCAGTAGTACATTATGCATACCGGATGGTACAATATAATATATTCTATTTATATGGATATATGGATTCTGAAGTTGCTATTAAGCTATAGACAAACCCATAATGATGATACTTTGAATTTGTATATAATTTTTACATTCCATATAAAACATTGCCTAAAATTCAACGTTATAAGATTGTTGCCCTACAAAAACGAGGGATACCATATATGAAGGCAGGAAAAAAGAAATTGAGGTCCGGAGCCACTGTTTTTTTTCTAATTGTAAAACAGGAAAAAGTTTTTTCTTCAGTTTCTCCAAATCCTCGCTACGACACGCTTCAACCCTCGCGGGAATATTATTCTTCGGAGAATGAAAAACATTAATTCACGACATTCATTGCTAATGTTACAGCAATTCGACATAGAGCAGTGCTTGATGCGTACGAGAAGTGACATTTTTTTAAGTCATGTGTTAGCCAACCATAGCGTGCTAAAGACTGAAAACTATGAGGTCTTAGATAAGTCACCCATATCGTCATTTTACAGTTCATTCATTGGCCAATTGACCATGACGCTTCTGTTACGCGACACTGGCAGCAAATTAACTATCTGGAGAATCTTCTACATAAGTGATCTGTGCAGGCGCTGCAGAGTAACGTTCTCGAGGCGGAGGGTCTGACTGGCCTCCCTGTCGGCTCTGCAAGCTACTATAACTGATACAACGTAATCCTTACCATCTAAATCGCTGCTTCACTTTGATCTGCAAGTGTTTTATCTTGAATGAATGAAACCAACTCATCTTTCTAACCCTGTCAAAAGTAGCAGTCCAAGTCCGGGTAAACTACCCGGGTGTTGTAAGATATTTACTCAAGAGAAGTCGTTCTCTTCCCCGCCAGCTGTGCGCGCCTACGAGTCCTGTCGTCAGGTAGAGAACTCAAATTAAACCCTAAAAACACAGCTTGGACAAAAGGTGCCCAAATAAAACTTCATTTAACATCATATACGTAAAAATAACTTCTGTGGGAATCAAATTATATAGAAGTCTGAATCATTCAGGCGCGATTTTATTTCAAACATATTGTGGTGACAATTAATCAACTGGAATTTGAATACATCTCTTATGGTGCAGCGATAGCGCATTTGAGGAATTTACTGTGAGCAACAACAAATTAAGTTATAATCGAACACATTCATCGTAAAATATACTCCAGTGAAAAAAAATATTTCACTTATTTTTACACTGATCTATGACGATTCGCTAGTTTTTGACTATCTTCAGATAGTGACTAACGTTGATAAGTAAAATTGGATGTATTATTGGTTTTTCTTGTTCCCCAGTGAGTATTTCAGTTAGAAAGACAAACCGAATGAGGGTCGTCCAAGAGAACTTGATACCGAAATGTTGAAAGGCATAGTCTCGGATATAATCCTCCATTATCTTCGGAGAGCTTTCAGAACAATTAAACGCAGCCCACGCTACCAAGCTCCGTCAGCTCAGAGGGTTGGAAAGGTTCCAGTGACTGGAGAATGGGTTCACACACCTGAATCAGGAGCATTTGCAACAACGTGTTACATGTTCTGAAGAGCAATCGCGGAAAGATTAAAATCAGCAATTTCCTAAATTTTTAAATTACTTCCGAGATCACTCGATGCATGGAGCTCAGACACTATGCAACATGTGCCTCGCACTGACGGGTAACAGCGCGTAGATTTCTGCTATCACTATTCATCGTTGGTTGCATAATGTTCAGGAAAGGGTGAGGGTGAAATTAGTTGAGAATTTTTTGATAAGCCATTTTTCAGAGATAGGGAAGTGGCAGCTTCCATAGATTTACTGCAATCGATAACTACGGTTTTCAGATACTTCGTTCTAAAATATATCTTCATTCGTAATTTCAAAATCCGATGTAATTTTTAATATACGATTGAATACATACCTCATAATTCTGTGTTATGAATATTCAATTAAAATTGAGATACGTTATAAATATCTTTTACATTTATGTCATTTAATGTAACCATTCATTGTCGATATCTTATCTTACTTCAATTAAGTGTTTCAAAGTGAAATTGGCACAGTCTAAGTAAATTTTTCGCATCGTTGCTTCTATTGAATTGAGTCGCAAGCTAACAATTCTAACACAAGTCAGGTGATTTAAACTTCAACTACATCAAGTCTAGCTCAGAACAAATGTCACGTATCCGATTAAATAAATTAATCTCTGCCTGCCGTAAAGCCTAAGAAAGACATCATGATTGATTAAAATTTGAAGATCTCGAATCGATTTTGAGGACTTCCTGGTCGATGTTTGAAACGCCCACTCACGCACCCATGACGATGTTTATTCTCATAAGCCAATATCATTTAATTCACATTCGTTAGATGTCCAGTAAGCACAGAAATAGTGCGAAATATCGTTGTCGTGAGAATTTAAGCAACTGGTGCGATTTTTTCATATTTCATTTTCCGGTCACCGTCAAAACAAGCTGCACCTGTAGCAGCCTCGTGATGGTGTGCAAACATCTTGTGTGAGTCTTTTTTGACCATTTCTAATACGAACTCTTGCACCAAGCGATGCATCGTGGTCAGTCCGGCAGGTGCTGCAGAATATTACAGTGGATCAGGGCAGTACGCTGAATTTTCTCAAAAAAGTTGATCGTAGCAAGCTATAAAATTTACGCAAATAATAAAAATAACCAAAGTAATTCAATCTCTATATTTGAATTATTCATATGGGTATTGAGGTGAAAAAGAAAAAGACACCGAAAATCATTTAATGAAGCTTAATGAAATCAAATGAAAAAAGATGAAAAATTGCGAACTGAACAGTATTATTATTTTTTGTGGGATTTTTTCATGTCCCATTCTAAATGCCATCTCGTATCGCCTTGTAACGGACTCAATTGAAATCAGCCGGGAATCGATGCCATGTTTAAATTGCCAGTATTGAATTAGTGTTAGCAAAGTGTTTGTGCAGGTGTTGGTCGAGTGTGCGGTAGGGTTGGCGTCGACGTTTCCTAGAACAGAGCTTAGCCGGTTCCGGCTCATCGTACCTTTGGTGTGAGGCAAAATAACGGTGTATCGTGGCGGAAGTGCTTGGCTCAGGGACGCGTGGTGCCGCTCTGGTGAGGAACATGGGAACTGATGTGACTCACACCACCTGTTCGAAAGTGACGGGTTCATTCTAGGCACCGTAACCAAATGAATTCAGTAGCATCGTTATCGTTCTTTGAGCGTTATGTAATGCTTCATAAACCCTTACATCATGTGCGACAAAATTCTCAGTTTCCTTTCTCACATCCCATGGCGAGACGGTCGTATGGCTTTGCCTAGGTTCCGATTCTGAACTTACTTTGCAGCTGCGGTTAGGCCTGGAATCAGCGTAGCCCCTTTCTCTTTTTTCTCTTTCCTGCATATTTTTATTTAAAGTAATGTTCAGTATCCTGACATTATGCTCTCTCTTCTGATTCGTGTGTTGACTTGAAAATTCTACTTTCAACATTTTTGTTCCACATCAAATCAAACAAACTTTTTTAACGACTCGTCGAAAAGAATTTTCCCCAGGTCTATCGAAAATCCACTTCTACCTAGCTTGGTATGGCATATACCTACTAGTTCTATTGGATATGGGAAACTAGTCTTAGTTAATATTCAGCTGACTGTACCGTCGAACTTTTCCAGCTGTGAAAATTTTACTCCCAAATTGAATCTTTACGTGAATAATTTCGTATTTAAGATTTCTCGCTGTTGTCATCCATTGGAAAATGCTGCAAAGAAATTTTGCACTCTAAATTCACTAGTCAGCCTTGTTATAATACTGGTCTTAAAAACATTGTACTACCCAATTCCATGGATTAATCAAATCTGACTTGAATAGCTTAATAAAAATCAACTTCACCCCATGAATAATCGCACTCAATCTTCGAGTAAAAACGGTAATTTTTCTCAGGAATATAACCAATGACAATCTTATTTCGTACTAAGGACCGTCGTATCCCCGACTGTGTTGGAAACAACGTTGTGTGCTGAGGTTCGTGGAGCCGGTGTGGTGCCGCCTGTTGACGGGAGAGTAACGTCACCTGCGCACGCGCGTTGGGACCATAAGGGATCTCTCCTCGAGCTGGCAGTCCTCGAAAAGCCAACACGGAGTTGAATAAATCTTGGAAATTCAAGATAAATCACAAAATATTTACTTCGCAACAACCAGTGAACTAGCAAATATTTTTTTAACACAAGTTCATCGTGATATCAAAAGATAATTTATTCTATATGGCCGCCTTCATCGTTCGCCCCAGGCTCCACACGTTGCATTAAGGCGCCGAAATTTCTCATGATTAAGACCGACATGATGTCTCACTCTTTCCTCAGAACTTTATTCAGACGTTACACGTGAGTGCGAGGTTCTGTTGGTATACTGCTTTAATGTAGATGCTAATGCGAACATTTAATGCAAATCATACATTTAATGCAAATCATGCAATGTTTCAGAAGAATTCCCAAATTTCAGCATCGACATTTACTAAATATTTATGAGCTTTCAGAAACCATAATGATTAAAGATCTGTTTTGAACGGCAACATTTGCTCGACCTCACTTGAATCATTTAGCTAACTTCTGAAATAATGTTTTTATTCTTTTGAATTCTATTTTAATAATACAAGACGTTCTCGCTTTAACGTCCAATCTGCGCCAAACAATGAAGGCAATCCCTCCTTGTGTTACCAACAGTAACTCAAATTAACGTTACTGACCATTTTCTGATTTTGAGAAATAACTCGGCCAATTTAGTGTTCCTTTGTTCTAGGGTCGATACATTTCATGTTATCGCTTTCTCTACTTATTAGTTATCGTTGTGGAAGTATTTGTTTCCTGTAAACATTTAAAGGTTCTGCTTTTAGTGTGCATTGGGCATTAGTTCTGCGAATATTTGATTTTAATGAACTTCTAATGCTTGGAAAAGTGATTTTTTATAGCCTTCCATTCAATCACGCCAACGTACTCTGTGAACCAGTGCGCGCAAACACTTGACACGAATCAACCACCACATATTTCTCACTGCGGGTTCGTTAAAACAAGGATAGCCTGGATTACATTTAATCATCCATGATCGTCGTTTTCCATGACTCGTTTTTACCCACTAGTACAATTTTAAGCAAAGAATTATACTGGAACATGATATTTCTCCCTGCCTTTAAGAATTGGCTCAGATTAGAAGTTTCTTTGTCTTTTTGCCCCAGTTCTGACGATCTTGTGAAAGTTTTGTTTTTTCCGATGTGGTCATAGTAAACAGCAGTATTTTGTTGGTGCATATCTATTTTTCTTTATCCACTGTGTAGAGTACGAGAATAAATTTTCATAGACCTATGTTCGGAATAATAAATGGCTTATCATTTCACTGCCGGAGGTCGAGTTTCACTATTTGTCCAAGAGAGTTCCTGTAACAAAATTTAATTTTTTTACATGGGAAATCCTTGCTGTGAACTGGACTTACCCGTTTTACACTGACCGGTTGGCATTTTTTGTAATTAGGAGAACTCCCTACGTAAAACAATTCTTACTTAATATCTCAGAAAATAGCTATTATAAATCTGTAAAAATTTGTTACTTTGTTGAATAAATTAAGAGGAAAAATCATTTATTGTACATGACCCTTTTTGGGCACCATGGCGTCTGCTTAAAACGTTGACCGAACTTGAATCTTGCGCGAATGATCTCTGCCTTTTCCAACGACCTCACTACCTTGTCGATGTCTTTCTTGAGGGCTGCAGCGCTGTTGTGAGGCCTCGCACAAGCTCTGGGCTCAATTTGGGTCCAGAAATAATAGTCCGAAGGGTTCAGGTGAGGTGAGTTGGACGGCCCAAGTCCTTCTCTCAGAATTGTACACTGGATCTCTTGAGCAAATCGATGGTTTTGTTCGCCGTGTGGGCTGAGGTCGAGTCGTGTTAGAAGACATACTCCATGCCAGCAACCTTAGCATTCATCCAGAACACTACAGTAGACGGCGGCATTCACTTTCTCGCGATCGGCCAATATTTGGGTAAGCACGTCGCCCTAACTCTAAACCACGCAGAGGGCCATGACGGTAGCTTGTTTTTTCGTGAGTATCGTGGGGTGAACCTTGGTATTTGAAGAGACGATCCAACTGTTATTCTTATTATTAAAAGCCCTATTTACAGAAAAAATATTCTCCTCAGAGAAGAACTGACGACCGAGCCGTTCCCTTTTAGCCAGTTCAGGAACTTTCTATACCTCTCCAAACGCACTTTCATCATGTTGGTAAGGAGATGCCTCTCACCTTGCGCGTAAGAGTTTGGGCCTAGCGTCTTCGTGCCTCTTTGGATTGTTGTGACGCTGACGGCCATTTTCTTGGCTAATGTCGAGAATAACATCGGGTTGGCTTTGACGCTCTTCTTGAGGCCTGCCGGAGAGCGTCGTGTGAGAATTTTATCCCTTGTTAGCCTGTGGGCCGATCTCTGGTCTTGGCCAGACTCGCCGGAACGCTTGCAGACGTCGTAGGCTGTCTGCCTCGGATGTCGGAGGAACTTTGCAGTGTAAGTAGAGCTGCGACCCGCACGATGAAGTTCATATGTACCTGAACGTTTGACCAGCTCCAATGCATATCTTCATTCCACACAGCCTAAATTTCATACGCCGTTTGTTTGATACGTCGCTATAACTGAGTACAGTTCAAAAGGCCAACTTACGCTGATGCAGGATGTCCAACCGCTTTCATTCTGTTACGATTTATCTGCAAGACCCTGTATATAAATATCAAAGGCATGTTCCTTTATTTAGGGAGGGAGAAAAATTTAAATCCTTGTATCGTGTAAGTAGGAAGTACGGGGGACACAAATATTATCTTCCAATAAATATACTAGAGAGATAAAATAAATATAACCATGCAGTATAAAAATATCCACTTTAAATGCATCGGTGCAAAATTCACCGATGAAGTCTTATATTAAATCAAGAAATATTGACTGAATTTTTCGAAAAACGCTTTCAGGGTGAAGAAATGTAGGAACTAAAATTAGCTTAAGTAACTTTCCTATGAACAAACGACTGAAGTACCGTTAATTATGTGATCTCTGTAGCGTACTCAAAAGTACCAGATATGTTCTTACAAATGCAATCGTACTCAGCGCGAAGTAATGAGATTTGCACAGAGGGACCAAAGAGCAATCATGTAGCAATGTCACCTCGTACAGCTTCAAAAAAAGATCAATCGTTCGTAACGAAAAAAACTCCTATCTGCAAATCATGTAATAATTGTTCGAGTGTTGCTAATTTTCCAGCTTCAGAGCCTGGTAATTTACGCACTGGAAGGGAGGCTGCCACTGGTAGAACTAGCCAGCTGACAATTACCTAACTTAGAAATTATACCCCCGTAAAAGTAGAGGGATCTAGCGGGAAAATGAGCTATTAAAAGTGGTTAGTTCAACTTGAGTTCAGTCATCAATGATGTGGGAAAATTTGGCAATCTGCGGTATGTGTATTCATTACTTCAAATTAAATTAAACTATGATTGTACCCAAACTTGAGAATTTTTGCACGCTTTATATTTTCATTTATGATTTGACCATATTTCAAGCTTCCCTTCCGAGTTAATCTATAGCACCATAGCTTTTAGTAAATCAAGAAGTTCAAATCTTAGTGGCAGTTTCCATGAAAATTATGTTTACGATGTCTTTATTCAAGTCTGAAAATTAGCACACGTTCAGCGAATTAAATTTAGTGAACACCAATAAAAATGGAAAAATCTTCCAAAAATTTCATGCTCACGGCTGCCACACTCAAGAGTTAGTTGATAATATCCCAAAGTCAAATGTTTCACTCCATGTAGTTGTAAATTAACTTACGATGAACCCTATGAGGGGAAGCGTCTATATATATTTAAAAATTTATTTTCTGGCACGCACGATGGTGGTTTGATTGCGCAGGATTATATTCATTCCGCAAGGTTATCGCATGTTCAACAATAGGCTTATCGCCTCGTTCATTGACTTCATGTTATGAACATGGAACCCAACGCAGGTTCCTGCTCAGCAAATTAATCAACCTGTGTTGGCTCGATTTCTTTCTGATGGTTATCATCTGGTCTATGAATATCGTGATTTATCAGCTATTTCAGTTCTTAATTTCTTTCGCATGTATTTCATATTTTGATAGTACGGTGGTACTTTTCAGCGGCAATGTGAACTTATGCATGAAAGTTCAGAATCCTGTTTTTGCTATCAAATATCTTTTTCATCTTGTTTAAAAAATAAATGTAATATATTTCCATTTATTTTTTTGTAGAGTTCTTCATTGTTAACGCAAATGTCTACTTAGAAAACTCACTACGAGAAAATACTACAAAATAATATATATTATGCATGAATTTGTCGGAAAAACTTTGGATTAGATCTGAAGGTCAGCACTCGGTCCCCAAAATGTAGTTGGGGACCTGACGCCCCGCAGAAGGCGTCAGGGGGTACGGGAAGGCGTCAGGGGGTACGGGAA
>VOMN01086293.1:0-21029 GCA_014899125.1 Orchestia grillus
ACAATATGCAACAAACAGATTTGAAATACATGAATATTCATAGGAGATATGAGCTTTCGGAAAAGGGGTACATTTTTTTGGAACACTCTGTATAATTTTTTTCAACGAAATTCTACTGAGATAGAACCAGTGAGCAGATAAAAAAGTTTCTATCTGGTCACTGATTTAATTTTTCTCAATAATACTCCTCTTCCCAAAAAGAGGATCAGTCTCAAAATTTTTTTTTTGCTTTTCAAGGGCCACCAATGAGACACTACAGCGAGCGGCGCTGACATGCGGCAGTGTCGTAGATAGGATACTGAATACCCCATCGTATATTAATGTAATCTAAGAGAAGCAAAATCTCTTATTTGATATAATATAACATGACAGTATTTTAGTGAAAATAATTCTTTATGGGTAGTTAATTTCAAAGTTAGTTTAATAGAATACGACATAACAGTATTTCAGCTAACCCATGAACGAATTTTCCGAGAAAGCCAGCGGTGCATTTACACGGTCTGTGTACCCGACACTGACCGTATGAATGCAACAACAACAGCCATGAAATATCTCGGGATAGTTCGTTAGTGGGTAAACATAGTTTATTTGTGAATAGTTGACTTCAAAGGAGTATATATGCTGAAAAATACTTGCATTCAGTTTAAGAATATACTATGTGGGTGCATCCCATAAATTTTGTCGTGGCGCGTATACCAAGGTTAATTGACAATAAGAATTGATACTAAATTCAGAGCCACTGCCTAACAGCTTTAATACCTCACGAGTGAAACAGGTTTCATAACTTGTTTAAAATAATTTATTCTAAAATTTGAGCTTACGTTTTGTGCAAAATGACGACCGAGCCAATCATGACAGGAATAAGTTTGCAGGATTTGAATATCACCTGGAACAGAAATTTCAATTAGCCAAACATGAACGCTAAAACTACTGGCAATATCAAATGGAAAACCCACCAGCAAACACTACCTACCATTTGTGTGTGGTCACACAGATCTGAACAAGAGCTGAGCGAACACCCACATTACAGAAATGCTTTCACTGAAAACCTACCATGTCATCAATGAAAAGATTCCTAAAACTTTTTTTTGCCCAGAAAACAGTGCATACATAAGCATTATTTCATTGCTTCTGTTAATCTGAACTTGAACACTTCTATACGTCAAAGACGACAAAGAAGCATTAGCCCTAAAAACTGATGTCATAGATGAAATAATTTTGTACTGATTTACTTCCAACTAAAGAGCAGTCCTTCACCTAAATTTGAAAACATTTCCATATATGCAATAAGATAGATCAAATTATTCACACAGCTTGACAAAAGAATACCCTAGCAACTAGAAAAAAATTTAATACATGAAATATTCAGAAAAAGAGAGGCAAATACACACAGCATATGAAATGCGTTAGGTATACAACTTTATGTAACATTTAGTGTACCCATACAAGGTCAAGTTAATATCATCTTCCTCCTTGAATCAAATTTTCCCCCCACAATAATGAATGACAATAATTATTCAAAGCAGCCTAGAAAGTCTCACTGGTATCTATGCAACATGAACCTTTATGATTAAACAAGTGTATATGAGATCTACATACAAAAATTTCAAAGCGCATTGTGCAGTGTACATTCATTTCTGCTGTAGTTCAAGGAAATAAATGAAAAGTAAGATAAGACCAAAGCCGAGGCCACTTCTTGTTGAACTTCTGAAGCATTGAAAATGCTTCACAATACAATCAACTGAACCACATGTTTGTGCCCCATTGTGCACCTACAAAAATGGCAGAGGCACAGGGTATAGGAGCAATACAAGACTACAGCAAGTCACAGGGCATTTTATGTCATACCAGAAAATTCGTGACCTGTTGGGTCATCTATATTCCACTGTAATTTTGATAATTTCTGCTTGTTTTTCTAGGGTCGAGTTTCTTCATAACTCAGGACCCGTTAGAATATGTCTATAGATAATTTGTTTTGATTCTTGATGGCTTATTTATTTTTCTCCTTTTTCTAAAGTGGCTTTAAATTTTTTTCAAATCTGAGAGGCATAAGCACTTACCAATATTTCAGGCGAACACAGCAGAAACTCTTCTTATTCAACCTTCTGATTCAAAGTATCAGTTTTGTACCTGTCCAGCTCTTTAGAATAAAACCAGCATGATGTAGTTGACTTCATAAAGCCAGTTAATATTAGACCTGCATAGAAATAATTCATCCACTTCAGTCCCAATGAACCATAACAATATGAGGGAAAACCCCTGATTTAATTACTGTAAGAAGAATTTTGGATTTTTGTTCTCTGTTATAACTGAAGAGTGTTACACAGCATCAAACAAGCAAAATGATCTCAGAGTTTAGTATTAGAGAAAAAGACAATTCCCTTTGTGACCTGAATTCAAAATAAATGAAGATGATCCAAAAAAAAACAATGGGCTCCACAGAGCAGGTTAAACTCATAAGGATAAACTGAATTTTTTATGAACAAGACCAATTCTCTCATGTAGACTTGAGATGAACACCAGAAAATATTAGTAAAACAACTCCACTCCCATCATACACATACATACAGTGCCAACAGTAAATTCAGAAATGCCTTGGAACTATATCACTAAAACCTACATTTTTAAATGACATACTTGATGAGCTTAACAACAAAAACGTTAGTAACCTGAGTAGGGAAGTTTAGGAAGCCCATGCTGGAGTTGGAGAAACCCATGGTGCCCACCGTGAGCAACGCAATGACGATGTACGTGTTCATCGGCACCCTGCATGGGCGGAACACACAGGCGTGCAAATGCTTGAAAATACTCATCCAGTGTCTTAGATACGTGTCAAACCTCCTTAACATAGAATTCTGACATTTAGCAACATCTGATATCCATCCTGTATAACAATGGAAAGATATCACAGCAATTCAAAAGAAATTACACTTAAGGATGTGATCTGAACCGGTACTAAAGGCTGGAATGCTGTAATGTTTTCTATGCTAAAGAATGAGTACCACAAGCTAGGCTCAGGTCTGGCAAGACTTACAGTGGGTCAAATAAATATTTGTAACGTACCAAATAATTGGCATTTCTTGCAGTTAAATTTTTTTTGGAAAACCTTGGCAAAGCGCAAGTCCAGACCTTGGAGTCAATACTAATTTGCATAGTCCTTATTAACTACAATTAGTTTATTTTTGTATTATATAACCATGGAGTATTATCAAAATAGCCATCTCCTTTGTTGTTGATAACATTCTATGGTCAGATGAGACAAAAATCGACCTGTTCAGCAATAATTACAATATGACTTTGTCAAAAACCAAATACTTTCATGTAATGACCTAACACCCTGCCCACAGTGAAGCACGGTAGCAGAAGCATCAGGTTAAGGGTTTTTTCCTCTGCAGGCCCTAGATGACTCCAAGTTATTAAAAGGAACCATGAATTCGACTAATTACTGCAAAATTTTATCTGTACATTTGATGCCTTCTGTTCGAATGCTTGGATTGAAAAACTAAATGGGTGTTTCAACAAGATAACAACCCTATGCACAAGTCGATTTATACTTCAGAGTCACTCTGTAGTAAGCGGGTCAGGGTTTAAAACTAGCGTTCACAATTGCCAGATCTTAATACAATTGAATGCGTTTGGAAACAGTTAAAGATTGCAGTTGAAATGAGGAAACCATCAAATCTGGTTGACTTGGAGTAATTCTGCCTTGAATAATGGGAGAAAATACCTCTAGACTTCTACAAAACTCATCTATTCATGCAAACATTGCCTGCAAGCGGATGTAGCTAATAAGGGCTAAATGAACAATTATTAATACAGTTGAATGTTATGTTACAAATACTTATTTGGCCCCCAGTTTTCTCATTTTTGCTCTTGTTTGAGCATTTTCAAATCAATTCTAGTTCACTAAACATTATCTTATGAGTTTGATCTTGCCCTTTTTCATGTGGGACTCACAATTCTCAATAGTTTTCCAAAATTTGCTTAGTAGCTAAAAATGTTAATCATTTAGTACATTATGAATACTTATTTGGACCACTGTTGGTCTGGAGGCTCCAAGATTTCAGGGGTTTAACATGTACACAATTGGCAGGAAACAAGCATTACCCCAATAATTCTTTTCAACAGTCACACTTTTATTAAATATAGATATTACCTACCAATACTTTCATCAGCAAACTCTTGGGAGAATGGGGTTAAAAAGAAATGCAGCAATGTGACAAGAAAGGAATTTTAAAGCTAAATAGTGAGGCCGCAACCACTTACTGGTATCCTCATTCAATACATATAAATCAAACAATGGTTACATAAAATATTGTGAAAACATGTTTTCTTAAAAAATCAAATCACAAAACTGCAATAAAAATACTGTAATCACAAGCAAACTCTTCTAATAACTTGATCACACAAATGGGGGATCAAAAGATGAAACGGGAGGGATATTTTATGTAATCTGAAGCCAAAATTCAAGATTACATTGCATCCAGATCATGATAATTTTCAGTAATTGCAGAATATTTCATATAAATAATAAGAAAACACAGTCATTACGTTTCCAGACAAATATATATCCAAACATCAAAGTTAGACTGCAAAGCAGGCAAGTTGCACGCAGGGTAGTTGAAAAGTCCTCAGACAAATGATTTAACAACATTATTTTTTAAAGCAAGATATCTAGATAATTATTTTTCTACATGAGATCTGGTATTATTTACATATTTTTGCAATTTCCCTTTGTTTCCACTCGTAGAATCTGTCTTTAAAGAATAGCTGGGGTTATTCCTGCCTTCTCTAAAATTTAAGGAATTGTTTGAGAACTTTTTGAGTGCTCATCATACACAAATATAACCTACTTGGTTCTGAGTGTCTGCACAGACAGAGTGAGCTGCACCAGAGCAAAGAAACTGTAGTAGCAAAACTGGATGAGGGTGACAAACCAGCCATGGTTTTCCATGCCTTTTACATGGAACACAAGCTCCTGGTAAAAGCAGAACAAAGAAATGTTATTTTAAGACAGGAAGTACACTAATGCAAAGAAATTAAGTTTACACTGTGAAACATAAAGTTCCCATTTGAAATTTCAGTAGTATGCAAAATCTCATATTGCCATTACATTTTCAAGTAGCTAGTTAAATTTTCAAACATCAGTGAAGTTTCCAAGTGTCAATAAATTTCTCAAGTCACAAGAAAACTCAAGCATCCATAAAAATCTTCCTTAAGTTCCAATATATTCAGCAATAAAATGTACAGAACTAGAGAACAAGAGATAATGAGAGAAGAAAACAGTAATTCATTCAAATTCAACATTTACACTGAACAAGAAACAAGCACTACAAGAAAATATTTATCTGTAGATTCAAAGATGTATTAATGTATATGTATATATACAAAGAAAATCAGTTTTCTAGTTTATCTAGCATTTGCTCTACACAAGCTTGGGTGTGAGAAGGCACCAATTTAAGGAGTAAGAAGGCACCAATTTAGTGAGTAAGAAGGCACCAATTTAGGGAGTGAGAAGGCACCAATTTAGGGAGTGAGAAGGCACCAATTTANAACAACTTTAGGTGTGAGAAGGCAACAACTTTAGGTGTGAGAAGGCAACAACTTTAGGTGTGAGAAGGCAACAACTTTAGATGTTAGAACAAAACAACTTTAGATGTTAGAACAAAACAACCCTGGGTGTGAGAAGGCAACAACTTTAGATGTTAGACTGTTACAACCCAAAGTGTAATAAGACAACAACTTTAGGTCTAAGAAGCATCTAGTGTGAGGAAACACAAGAGCTAGTCCAATGAAGAGGGCAAGTCTCACTCCAAAAACTCCTCTCCTGAACTCTCTCAAAAGAGCTAAGACCCATTAATTCTCTGCTATAGGTATTTGAAGGAAATGTTCTAGAAAACATTGAAGACCAATGTTCCCGCCATCTTTAATTGAGCTCTTCTTTTCATAAGACATGGGTTAAGTGTGCAACTCATTACAATTGCATCGCACATTATTCACTTAGTTGTGCAACGCTCAGTAATCAAATTCAAATATGTAATATGTAATATAAAATGGGTAGGTGCCATAGCATTTATCAAGGTTGGACACCAATAAAATGCAAGTAAAACACTTGATTTTACCAATATGAAGCCATTATGTCAAATAATGTCCTAGGTACTAAACTCACCAGCATATAACCATAGAGGACATAAAATACAAAAATGGCTACAGAACAGATCATGAAGCGGACAGTGGGGGAGAAAGAGGTCAGCCGGAAGCCAAGCAAGCTGGGCACATTTTCCCTGCAAAAAATAAGCACATGTCAACAACAGGATAGACTGAGTAACTTAAATATTAAATGAGGAAATGAGGAGTACACATTCAGAACATAATCTGTAAAGTCAGGAATGCTCCATTAAGTAAATACATCAGAATTATTAATCAGTCATAAATATTTAATAACTGATATGAATTCATATTGATTTTTAGGAATAAAGTCCACATAATATCTACTGCCTAGTTTGTGCAGCATGTAAAACATGCAGTTAAAAGGCACTGCTGCAAAATGAATACATTATATACTTCTCTAATTCTATTATTCAAACTGAGCACAAGAAAAAACAAAATGCATGTAACACTTAAGTCTTAAAAGCCTCGCTTTTGAAATGTAGGCATGGGCAATGAAGAATTCAAATTTTAAATTTTAAATGATGCTATGCAGAATCATAGTTGAAAATACATATTCAATACAAATGAATTTACTTTGAAAACTACATTTGATTGTACCAAAACACAATTTTCTATTAATGGTTCTAGATATACCTATTTTGGCTGTACAAGGAAGAAATGTAATCTTGTGTAGATAACTGAAAATCATTATGGAAATGAGAATATCCATATAACAAATGAGTCTCTTATCCCAATTTGCAATATTCTAGCTTACAATATAGTTACATAAAACTTATAGACAATGGGTTGGTTTAAAATAGAATGTTTTTATATCAGAATAGCTATAATTATGTGTAAAAAATGCCTTCTGTATACAAAAATTATCATTTTTATTGTGCAAGATTTAAACAGTACTGCTGAAAGGCTTTTCGCTCGGCCATAGAATTGGCACAGTTAGAAATAAATGTGAATATACAAAACACTTCCAGTTGCACTATTCTGAAGTTTCAATAGTATAAAAATCAAAACATGCAGTGTATGGACAATATAAATTTAGAGTTTGTAGTATGATCTGAGAAATTAATCCTTTGAAAACATAAAAGTACCTTGAATTTTTAAAATATTTTATGGTGGATAAATAAATGTGTATGAAAGGCTTTACATTGCACATTCAAGAAAAATGATGAAGAAACAGATAATGAATGAAAACAGAAGATGAGAGCAGTAGTAAGGTAAGTAAAAGTAATAGTAGCAGTAAGAGAAAATAAGAGCAGTAATTTACTTTGGTGCTTGCAACTTTAGAACAGACTAGAATTTTTTATTTGCTGATCAACATGTACATGACTCAAATACAATTAAGTGCTGAAACCTGTTTTTCTCTTGAACTCATCTATGTCAACTATATTGCATATCTATTTATTTATTGCTGCCTTAAATATAGAACTAGAAAATAAATTAGGAGAACAGACTTGACAGAGTGGATGTTTCAAATGAAAAAAATCGAGTGTGTGGATGGAATGATTCAATTTGATAAAAAGGGCATGAAAAACAGTGAGAGACAAAAAGGATAAGATTGATTACCTACGTAATTGTAGAAGTGTCAATATTATTTAATTATATGAAGAGTTATAGCATAGATATAAGAGGAACACACAGAGTCCTTAGTAAAAAAAAAAAATAATAGTAAAGTGAGACAAATATGTTTCAGAGTTCAAAAAACACATGAATATAGTCACTAAGATTTCAACATAATCAGATTTGGAATTTAAACTTACAAAGCAAACCAGATTTTAATATGACTAACACACAAAATAAAGAAGTGAGAATTTGAAAAGTCTGAGAACTGAGAATAAAAAATAAAAAAGTCTGATCAATTAAAAAGAACAACTAATAACGGAAAGAAAAATTTAGTAGAATAAATTTCATAGCATACTTAATAAATTGAATGTAATCCTACCATTGCAAAAATTGTTCATATCCAGTCTAGGGGTAAAAACAAGAATATGTTCTATTAATTAACCCTTTATTGCTTGAATAGGTTTCAAAATAAATTTCTTAAGAAAAAGTACTGCTAGAATTTCATGCAACCATATTGCATACACAGGTAAATGAGACTGCAGATATTTTTGTGCACAAAGCTAAATGCAGCACCACTGCCAAAACAATTGAGTTGGCAAAAGGTTAAATTACACGGTAACCTATAACCACAGCAAAATCAGTGCATTTAAGACCACACGCTCACTTTACCCTTAACAGAGGAGGCCATTTAGGGTCCCAACTCACTCTTCTTTGGTGGGTTCATTGTCAATGAAACGCACTGCAACAGATGGGCTCTTCATTTCTGACAACCGCTCATCAGCCATTATGATTTTTCAAATTGAAACAACACCTGGAAGTACAGTTTTCAAAAAAAAGAAAGAATACAAATAGATTACAAATTTATTCAAGAAATATTTTATACTATAGATGACACACATAATACATTGTTTTATCAATGTTTTGTGAACAAAAAATGTCAACTTATGACTGCTAAATAATTTGCACATCATATATATTCCTTTCCAAAGGTTTCTGTTATAATCTTGAGCTTATGAGAACCAGCGCTATTTTTACTGACATTAGAAACCAAGATTTAGTCTTAAATTTCTACTTCTTCATTCAACACTTTGGTGAATATCCACACATGGCACACAAATGCTTTGACACATGAACAGTGATTTATGTAATAGGTAATTTTATTCAGAAAATGAGCTACCCCTTACCAGTTACACTGCCTTGCAAGCCATAGGATATTACTTTGGAAGGAAAGAAAGGAGACTTATAGATTTCTAGCAAGAATTTTCCTTAAGAAAAATTCATAGAAGTACATTTACAGAGTTTCTAACTTTCTTTGTACATGAACTTGAATTTCAAATGAAGGTCACCACACATCAGGGCCTTTATTGTGGCCTGTAATTTCCCTCCAGCAATCATCCACATTCTACAAATAGGTTGGATCCTCTAAACCTACTAACTGTGAGATAGATTGGTCATGAAAATTTCAAAGGCATTATCCTGTGTCACATCATGCAATACCTAACAAAAGTCATTATCCTGTGTCACATCATGCAATACCTAACAAAAGTCATTATCCTATGTCACATCGTGCAATACCTAACAAAAGTCATTATCCTGTGTCACATCATGCAATACCTAACCAAAGGCATTATCCTGTGTCACATCATGCAATACCCAACCAAGGAAAGCTGTCACTGGATAAATAAATTTTCATGCTTGGGAGATCAATCCATTCTACAGTCATTTGCAAAAGTTTAAGACCACCCTCCAAATTTNTGAAGTAGTACAAGGTAGAACTTGATATTCAGTAAACAAAATTAAGCCATCATGAAGATATGCAAATCATGCATTGATGACACTAAGCACTAGAATTTTTTTTTGGCCTTGTGTTTTTTTTCCTTTAAAGAAACTAAAAATGCTTATTAATTTAGAAATTCTGACTTTTGTATTACATTTATTAATATTATATATGAAAAAAATGCAATTTTTATTAAATAACCATAAAAGTAAAATTCTATGACCAAAATGATTAATTTCCTATGTTACAAATAAACAAAAATTCATGGTTTTAACCATGAAACAATAATATTCTATTACATAGTGTTACTAAGAATGCTGCAATTTATCATTAACGATTATATCATTTATTTGTTGAATAAAACATATCAAACCCTAATTGAGTTTTTTTAGATAAGTGATGATTTAAGTCAAAGTAGACTTAGTAAGAGCATGGCCCAGGCTTTACAGCATCTCAAAGTGCATGATTGGTTAAAAATTTAATCAAAACTCAAAATAGTGTAGTTATGTATTGCAAATATACATGACCATAATGAAACCAAGGTGGCAATTAAAATTATCTTCTTTCTAATGAAAGATTGTACAATGATGATCTCATTACCTGGATATATGGACAAATAAGTATTTTTTTACATTAGGATCACACTCACATAAATATATCTACTAAATGTAAATATTTTAATGTATTTGTACCTAGTTACTATAAATATGAACATGAAATGTGTAGCAAATAGATGTACTTAGAGATAATGATTTTAAAGCAAGTTTTATGTACTACAATTGCAGTCCTATATTTATATGTAAAAGACCCTTTCTTAACTCAACATTTACAAACTGATCTTGATCAACCTAATCAACCGGTGTTCATTATCTTTTGAAAAACAAAAAAAATACCCAAGTGATGCCAGATTTTTGATGTCGGCAGTCCTAAAGTAAAAAATTAATCCAAATTACTTTAACAGTTGACTGTAAATTTTCAAGTCTTTGAAGACTTGTTAATTTTCTTCTTCTTTTCTTAAGGACAGTGATCACCTTGACTTAGGAAGAAAAATCACTATCTATACATTCTATCCCATGTTCTTAAAAATTTTTTTAACAGCAACTTTAGTTCAAATTCACAGCTTTCATTGAGCAGTTAATCAACAGCCTAACTTCAACTTTATTTCAGTTTTTATTAATTAAATTTATTCAAATTTTCTTAATTCATAACCTACTAAAGCTAGTTCTAGAAGTAAAGGAAAATAAAACACTACACACCATTGTATGCTATATGAAAGAAGATTTGAAAGCCTTCAACTAAACACTTTTAATTGAAAACAAATGAGTACAGTACAAAATTAGTCACTCCTTTGTATTTTTAAAAGAACTAAAGTCTTCTCTACATGCAGTAGCACTTAATTTTTCTGAAAGTCTAAAAATTCTTCTGACTCTAGCTAGAGTATTTATAGATACTTAATTCAACACTCTGGTTCTGCAAAGGTATTTCAAAAAAACTCTACAAACAGCTGGTTGTACTTCCTCTGCCCATCCATGAAAGGTGGGTCATTAGAGAGACAAAATCTGACTGATCTCCTGTCAGCATGTCAGGTCAGCCAGCACTTCCAACAGGAGTTCTTTTGAGGCTAAAAAGGAAAAATAAACCTGATTTATTCCAACAGAGTTGACATACAACACATAGAGTTTCATAGGCCGAATAAATACTAATTTACTAAAGTACTGATGCATTAGTGATGAGAGGATTGTGGGACTCAAGTTTCTGTTCTCATGAAAAACACTTAGTGGTTCCATAAAAATGAATCTGTGTAGCCTAAAGTGGAACTTTATCCTTTTGAATCAGAAATAAGGTGCGTAACACTGCAACTTAGAGCCTCTTGACAACATAAAAATCTACAAATAAAACAAAAATTAGAATTTAATATCCTCCGACTTTCTACAGAAGTAACCGAGAATGCTATCCCTAGTTTAAAACGAAGCGGGTGTAACTGCCTTAATGCTAGACACGTAGTCAAGTTAGTGCGATTTTATCTCTAACATCGATAAAGCACTTCTCTCGTCAAATGTAATCACGCACTTCAGGCGAAAAACGCCAGCGTCACTTAAGAGAACCTGCTATTCTTAACCTTTATTCTAGCTGTAAATATATAATTTTGAGTAGTCAATCAAGAATTAGAGCCGCAAGCGTCACACGTCATCAACTTAACCCTAACCTTTCACCAGTGCCTACTGCCAACTGACAGGAGGCGAAGGTTGTTTACATCAAGCATGAAGGTAGCTTCATTGACCTACGTTAAAGCGAAGCGTTCATGTTGTGGACATTAAAAGAAAAACTAATCATGGACGTAATTTTTTTCTCATTTGTATGTTATGATGATAATAATTGATTATTTTGCAGCTGCTAAAATTTTAAAATATTCAAAGACTTTTCCGAGCACTTAATATTTGAAACAATTCGAAACAATCTATTACCAGGAGTGTTACAACATTTAAAGATAATACAAGCATAGATTTCTTATGCCATTATAATGGACAGTTTTTTATACATTGCTACTTGTGGGCCCGAATAAGTTTTATGACTTTTAGGGCATCCTAAAGGACCTTATGCTAAGCGTACATCTACATGTAAATATCCTAATGCACTTATACTTAACTTATACACGACTGATCACGTCCAATTTATTGAGTAAATAAAATAAGTAGATGATTTAAAATTAGAAATTCTTTCATGTCAAGTTAATAGAGGCCGCATTCTATAATATACTCTGAATTATCTTACTTCCATGCAATATGTAGGTTTTTTTATCAGTCTTAGGTGTTTTTAGTAGCTTGCTTTTTATTTGAATCAACTTTCTCATGTGAATGGCTCAATTTAATTTTTTTCACGTGAATAATAGATATCTGACGCACTCAGGTTGATATACGTATTTTGAGAACAGCTGATTCAACGTCGGATAATTTACAACCAAATGAATAGGTCCGTCATTTTAACATTTTCGGATCATTCAGACAATTCCTCCGTCTAGTTGACTGAGGTGCTGTATTCGTGAAACAATTGCTTAGGGCTAATTTTGTACGCCTAGGCAGATTTTAGCCCCAATTTGTGAGCCACTATTTAGTGACCATAAATCCAAAAAAGTCACCACATAGGATGATGTGATAACTATTTCAAGGCCGTTGTAAAGGCACCGACTACCGTCCGAAGTCGTATCCAATAATGCTTGATAGAAAGATGTAATTTTAAAAGTCATATAATTTTTGTTCAATTCCCTGACAGAATTCTCCATTTCCAACATTAATGTTGTATATGAAAGGGATTCAAGTTAATCAAATCTAAAAACTAAAATGAATCATTCCAGCTAGGGTATTTTTGCTTACAATAGGAGTGATTTGCCCTCAATGTTTTCTGATTATTTGATAAAAACTTAACTGCAATTTGTATTGGTCAAGTTAGGAGCTATCTATTTATCCAATTGTAAATAATAAATATAGCATTTAGTCAGTGATAAAAGTATCTATCAAATTATAAAATGTATCAAAATCACTGAGGGAGTTTCCAAAATTTTGAATACATGTGCTAGAAGACTTATATTTTCTGAAAAATAAAAATACTAAATATAGAAAATCAATACAGATCATTCTAGTATTGATTATACTGAAGCCTGAAAATGTTGGTCTTTGTTGAAAAGGACTGTAAAGTATAAACATTAATTTTTCAAAGTATAAAATATGTTTAATTTTTGGAATAAATATAATATTGAATGCATAAAAAATATTGAATGCATAAGTACTAATTTAGAAAATATAACTTATACATTAAATAAGCATTTTAATTCTTCCATCAAAATAGTTTATAGGATTCTTCCAAAGTATCTAAGAAATAACTATACATGTTCATTATTACTGCCTTATTCTAGACATCTTTGTTTGAATCTAACAAGAAATTAAGAATCTATCTTGCAACTGATGAGTCAAAAGTGTTATACTTTGGGTTATATTCAAAGTATGTGATTCGTTTATCCTGATTGAATTATTGCAGTAGTTACATTTTTATTACAGAACAAATTACAAAAAAATAAATATTTACTGGTTAGTATGATTTTGGAGCTGAAAGAGAGAACTAATTTTAATATTACCACAAATATTTGAATAGTGTTGAGCATAAGGAATAGGTGCAGAATGCCATCAATGCAAGATTATTTGGGATGCATGTTGAAGTTTTGACAATGCTTTTTATTTTTAGCAATTTTTGTGGCATGTTTAGAGTCATTATAGAGGCTATGAAATGATTGTAATGATAAGTATAATAGTAATATAGTAATATAGGAATTTACCTTTTATTCTAGATTTAAATTTTTATGAATATTCCTATATGATTACTTATTCTTCAAGCTTTTAGGTATCATGTTTCCCTAGTGTTATTTTTCATTTGATAGTTTTTTTTTAAAACTGCTTAATTTATGTAAGCTATTTTCAGAGCTTCTAGAGAAGAACCTTTCTGAAAAGATATTTGCTTGCTCCTAATGACATTATCAGTAAAGTTATTCAAACAATGTCTCATGACCTATAGTAGCTTTTAAAATTATTATTGTTTATAAAGATATTTGCTACTTTTCCTGTTACTTTTTTGTTATGTTTGACAATTGCAATTAACACATTGACTGCAATACGACCCACCGGTGGGTTGTTTTGCCCCTAGGAAGATAGTATCATTGCAACCAACGTGTTAAATAATGAAAATGTAAATATAGTATTAAGAACTTTAGCTTTATATTTGTCTAACAAATGGCTCATGCATTCCTAATACCTACTGGTTTTTAAAATGTTTGGTGTTGCAGCATCCAGTGCTAAAGGCTTAGCACAACGGAACAGGGAAAAACTGTCAAACACTCAAAACAGTTCAATACTGTTATATATGAATGATCTCCTAATCAGTAATCATAAATACAAGAAATGATTTAATGGTACTGAAAAAATATTACCTCTAACTCTATAAACAGCGACTAATTTTTGGAATGGAGATAATAATTGCATAAACAAGCATTTATATTTATGCTTGTGTACATATTCACCCTTGTTTTGAGTAAAATTATGAGACCGTGTTCACTGAAGTGTAAATAGTTCTGAACAGTGGTCTTAATTGGTTGATTGGACATTTAGATGTTTACAAAAGGGGCAAGATTTATATAGGCAATGTCCTTAGGTTTGTCAGTTGAACAGAAATCATGTGTAATGCACCTTATGTTTTGTTGAAAGGTTTTAAGCAAAATACTGTTGAACCAGTACTAAGGCTTATATAAAAATTTTTAATCAGTGTGACTCATTATGTATCTTACTGTAATATTGTCTGAAGAATGATTCTTATCAGTATTAAATTTTTTTGTTTGTGCAGACAGTGAAAGTCAAAATGGTAACCTTAAAGCCTGTATCTGTAGCCTCATTAGATCAAACAAACCTTTTTAAGTCATGTGTGAAAACTCTTCAGGCTAGAAGTAAGGCATCTGGCATTTCTTATCCATCATCTAGAATTTTTCCTGGCTCGAAAAATTCTACTAATGTTGGAGCTTCAGCTGCTTCTGCATCTAAGTTATCAGTGTCAACTGCATCATTTTTCTTGAAGGCACGGGAAGTACACGATCATATATCAAGATTGAAGCAGCTGCTTCTGGACCGGAAAAAAATTTACCTTGGCCGGATAAATGATCCAACCTCAATGACTCCTGAGCAGTGTGCAATCATGGACCAGGTATTATTTTTAAAAAGAAATAAACTTATTTGTGGTTGAGTTCTTTGCATTGTGAGTCTTAAAAATTTTAAATTGATTTAGATCTTAGGCTAGTCATTCTTAAAAGATTTCTTTTACTGATAAAATGTAAGCTTAAATATATTTAAAAGGCTTAAGCTGATTAATTGTTATTGATATGATTGATTTTATGCAACTTCATACTTTAGGTAATGATTAAATAAAAACATAATATGTTATTGCATGAAAAACTCATTCATTTCTTAATTTATTTACTTAACTCTGGTTTATACTGTGATGTTTCTGAGCAAACCTGCTAAAGATAGCAATGGTCTATGAAAATTAAAACTAAGCAGGCTGAAGCTTTTTTTGTAATGTATTGTCTATTCAAATAGCTGAGGGAAACAACCATCCTTAGGCTACAATTATTTAGGTACCATGGTGTCACAAAAATATGTCACTCGTTGTGGGTTTAAATATTGGTGTCTGAAAGTGAGGCATAGATTCTGATCGCTGTGTTGACTAAATTCCCCTCAGGGGGCATACAATAGGGTTAGGTTAGTTAGGTTTGTCTGTCGTATGCTATGGAGACTTGGATCCACAAGGGGCACAGGTTACCTCAGCTATGGCTAGGCATTTGAGACTTCTATCTTTCATGCTCACTTTGCTTCATTCCATGTTCATGCTTCCTTTGCTGATTATTCTGCACATTTTCTTCCTCTTAAATCATAATTTAACAGTCATACACACAGGAAATCTTTTGTGGAAACACATCTGTGCATAGATTCCCCATTTTCTAAAGTCCATACTGAATCGTCCCTTCTGTAGCCTTGTTCAGAATTGTCATATTTCATTTATTTGCAGATCCTAACGCAGAAGCTGAAGATTGTTGAGCAGCAGATTCTGGATCTAGAATCAAAAATCCCATCGACAACGTTCCAAACTCTCAAGAAATCAATTTGGACATCACCAAGACCAGGCAACAATAGCTCATCCTTTGTCTCCTCATCTGATGCTGAGATGGCCACCAGTGGCACAGCAATTTTGAAGCACAACACTTTTAGGGAAAAAGAGAAATTTATAGTTGATGCTGAGTGCTGCATGGCCATTACTGCTGTTGTAGTAAGGTCCCATCTTGCCGACTTAAACACTCTTTATACTGACATGAGACAGGCCAAGCAACAAAAAGAAGATGTCAAGGTGCGAGTCCTCTGTGGCTTCTTTTCTCTTATACTATGTTTTGGATGCCAGTAAACTTACTGCGGTTTTCTAGCAAAATTTGCCTGAGAAGTTACTTTCTATGGTAGGCTGATAAAATAAAGATTTTGGTAAGGCCTTGATTATTTGTGTTTTTGTGGATGAAATACCAGATTCAGTTAAGCGAACTCAGTCATCAGTTTGTACTTCTAATTCTCTGATTGATTATCCCTTCAGGCTAGGCTGATGAGGCTGCATCGTCCTGCCTGTGTAGAGAAAGACAGCACAGTGAGGATGCGTCAGCTTCAGAAAAGTGAAAAAGGTGACCTTTAGTGCAATAGTTACTTATCTTCTCATTCAGTCAATAGTATTATTATATTTGGAGTGTACAACCTCAGTACTAAATTATGAGTGTTGGGATTGAACTATGTTCTAGGTATTTTGTGCTACTTTTGATTTTTTTTAAAGGATGTGTCTTAATATTAGGTATGCTCTTATATTATCATGGTAGTGAATCAAATTGATATTTAAGTTTTTAATATTTTCTTTTAAAATCAACTTATAGAGTTGAATTCCCATGTATCCTGTCTGGTTGGATTGACTAAAATATGTGTCTGTTCATTTTTAGAATAAAAATAGCTTAGCAAACTTTTGCCGCACATAGTAGGTTTCTCAGGAATTAACTTTGGTGGTATACAATTGGCATGTTTAACGAGTACATGTGCATATTTATTTATTTATTGATTTACCATGTGTTATATGATTTTTCTGAGCTTGATAGATGGTTAAGTTTCTTGAATAGGTTCTAGTCAATTTAACCATTTTAGAAACTTGGATATCTCTCCGTTACAAATGAAACCTCAAGTTTAGTTAAAGTAATTACGTACCTTGTTATTTGGCATCCATGAATGGCTGGTTAGTGCATCATTTTCGTGCATCCATTAATGGTTGGTTAGTGCATCATTTTCATCTAAACTCTTCAACAACTTGGAATATTTGTGTTATTTAATTAAATGAAATTTTTTATTCATCAACTTTTTTCATTTTGAGATTAGAAAAATACTGATAAAATTAACTTGAATATTTTTTGAACATTTGAAAAATTGATCTTTTTCACATTCAATGCTGTTTTGTTTGTGATGTTGCAACTTAGCTAAATGAAAGTTATATAAATTTCAATGTTTTAACAGTTAATAGATGGCCATTTATTTCTCCTTGAATTTATAATAATCAAAATCTTCTACATGAACAGAAATTGTGCCAGACACTGTGGCTACTCACAGCAGAAAAAAAGTGGAGTTGGAGGACTGGAGAGCAGGTATTGTTAGTTACATTTTGCTTGCTTAGCTCCCTTTTTTAAGTAGAAAGGTAGCATGCAAATATAGGACTTATTTTCGGAAAATACATACTTCGTAGTCTACGAAATTAGTTCTGCATTAATGTGAGAGATTTAATTACAGAAGATTAGTCATTTGCAATTAAAAGTCAATAAATCAGTTCTGTGTTACTGCTTATTATTTTAATGACAGGATATTAGTCATGTGTTGCCAAAAATAATGAATCAGTTCTGTGTCACTGCTTAGTATTTTAATGACAGAATATTAGTCAGGTGTGACCTATCCTCTATTAATGTTTTCCATTGTTAAGCAAAAGGAAGGATATATCTAGACTGTTCAGAGGGACGAGAGGAATCTATTTCTGTAAAAAGTCATAATTTTCTTCACGTTAGGGCATGGCTGTTGGACATAGGGGAATGCTATGTTTTGATTCATTGTTTGCCTGTCTGCAGACGAGGATCTCTACGACACCACTCAGAGACCCAGTCGCAAACCTTCTCAAAGCATGAAGAAATTGAAGGACTTGGCAGCAAATTCTACATCTAATCGTAGTACTTCAGAAGACCGTAGTTCAACTTTAAGTGAAAGTAACTCCTTATTTAAAAGCAGGATTTCAGATAATAGTTCTGAAAGAAAGCGGAAGAGCAGAACCCACTCACCCTCCTCTGATGCCGATGCCTTGGGCATCACTGACCGTGAGAGGGAAGAACACAGGTATATAAGCCCAGACGCAGAGCACGACGGTTCAGTACTGTCTGAGGAAGCGAACAATGTGCTGGAGCAGGAGAACATAATGCTGTACAATGAGCTGCAGTCAACCCACGAAGAAGTTAGACAGATCACTCAGCAGGTAAAGTGTCGGAATGTGGTATTCAAAGACTTTTATGTAGTTACTCACTGCGTATGTTTTTATTTTTATAATGGTATTTTAACACGTGCGTCGTATAGCAAGCAGCACCTGACGCATATTGATGCTTCCTGTTGACCTGCTATTTAGCCATGTCCCATAAGACGTTTAATTTCCGTTAGATTACATTCATTAACGATACGATATTTAGTATTCTGTGTACGATGCTGCTGCATATCAGCGTGACTAGATCAGATGAACGTCAATTCTGTCCTGCATAATTCGTTCTGTCACACTTTGATAAATACATGGAATGAAATTATGCTTACAGCAATATTCTCCTATGAAATACTGCTGAGGGGAGCAGAGCACCCCAAACTCAATGAGCAAGCGACCAACACACTTTGTGTTGTCATACAGTAGGATTATAGCTTTAAATACTTAAATACATAACTGCAAGCTCAATACCAAAATATATCTAAGCCCCGAGGCCTCAATTTCCCTGGAGCGGGAAGTTGCAGTTTGATTCCGTGTTCGTCAGTGAAACTTTTTGTAACGACAGACGGAGCGATTTATTTCACAGTCGCCTGTGGAGCTTGCCGCCAGGGAATAACTACAGGGTGGCGCATAAGTAACGCACCCTTTTAAAAAATTCGTATCATATCTACCGATACCCAGTGTACACTTTTTTCTTTATTAATTTTTTAAAAGGGTGCATTACTTATGCGCCACCCTGTATTATCGACATTTTCTTGTTTGCTTGGTGTTCTGAGATGGCGCCACTTGCAGGTGGCTGAGCTGGGTAAGCTGCAGGATGTGCTCATGGAGAGCGTGCAGGAGCAGGCGGTGATGGCAGACAGCGTGCAGCAGCACGTGATGGTGGCCACTGATAACGTGCAGGAGGGCAATGAGCAGGTGCGTTGACATGTAGAAAAACGTAGCTTTTGATAACGTGCTAGAAGGATGTAAGTGGGTGGAAACGTAGGTAATGAATGATGTCGTGAAGAAGGAAATTGTACAGGAAAATGTAGTTACTGGTGACGTACCGAAAAGATGTTTATGAATGTCAAAACGAAAATTTAGTTAATGATAACGTGCTGGAGGACAATGAGCTGTTGCTTATTCTCGTAAAAGTTTCTGCTACAATTATAAGATACCAAGAGTCGCAAAGCTACAGGGTATTTCATCCTTGCAGGTAGGACAATGATGACAGGAATAAGCGCCGAGTTCCACAATTCTTGGTCATTTTACTCTTCAAGTTGTCCATAGCGGTGTATGGCTCCGTTAATCTAATTTTGTTCTCTACCGTCAAAATGGGAAAACACGGACGTTTTAATTAAACGAATGTTACGATGATGATGACTGTTAAAATTTATTCCTTAGGATTGGCCATTTCTAGTTTTGTTGTATGGTCAAGAATGAATTGCAATATTAGTGTCTCAATATGCATCCGTTCCCACTTTTAATACGCACATAAATGCTTAAAACTGGCATCTCTCAAAGTGTGGATGCTCTGCCCGTTAAGTTCCTACTTTTTTTATATGTATAACATGCTGCGTGAACTGCCGTTCATATTTTATGCACTTGTGTGCATATTCACGCTAATTTTGAACGAAGCAATACAAATGTAAGACTGAACTGTATTATTTCCGACATAATTTCATGTCGTCAAGAAACGGCAAAGGTCCTCATGAGATTCATCTCCGTATTTTGTTGCAGATACGCGAAGCGATGCGGAAAGACGCCAGCTTCCGGGTGTGGATTCTGTTCTTCCTGATCGTGATGTCGTTTACGATTCTCTTCCTCGATTGGTACAACGACTGAAGGCTGGGTCGGAGGACCAGACTGCAGCTCTGCAGCACACGGAGTGAGGCCTCCTGTGTGACGCTCTCACGTCACCCCACGAGGGCGCTGACTTCGTATCTTCCGAACTGTAGCGCGCTTGATAATCTTGAGAGCTCGAGCTGTGCTAGTTTTTAGGAGCCAAGTTTTCCAGTCTAAGCCCACGTGGTGTCTCTCATAGAATTGTGTTAAATACTTTTGTGAATTCGGTGCGATATGACCCGTGTCGTCGAAGCGCTAGTAACCTTTCTATTACTACTACTACTACTACTACTACTCATAAAATTGTGTGCGGTGCCTCACTTTCGCGTATCCATGATTCGGTTAATTGTAAGCCGCAGAAATAGAGGGAAGGTATCATGAATACAGCCTACTGGCTGAGGTAGGTGCGCATCTAACGAGACTCAGTGCAGGTGATGAATATTAGGCGTAAATTGTATTAACTTAATTAAGGCGAATTTTTGATATTCTAAAGTGAAGGATGTGTTATTGTGAGACAACTTGCGTACATTTACATGCGTGTGCAGGGTCAGGCAAAATGATCTGACACATTTGTAGGTTTAAT
>VOMN01086294.1:0-14451 GCA_014899125.1 Orchestia grillus
TTGCGGACTTTACGGTCATGTTGTTACTTGGCTGGTCAAATTACGGACTTCACGGTCATGTTGTTACTTGGCTGGTCAAGTTATGGACTTTATGGTTATGATGTTACTTAACTTGTCTTATTTTTGTCAACTTCACCTGACAACTTAGCTGGTATTATAATAGACGTCAAGTTCATATGGCAACTTAGCTGATCTTGTTATGAACGTCAAGTTAGGTTTTCCTGGCAACTTAGCTGATCTTGTTTTGAATGTCAAGTTAGTTCATCTGGGAAGTTAGCTGATCTTGTTATGAATGCTACCATGTTTTTTGACCCAGTTTGTACTCACATATTTAGATTACGCGTACTCGGGCAATAATATCACATAATTGCGTCGTAATAATTTCATAAAGTTAATCAACGACAACACATGCGAAGAAGTTCTGGAAAGAAAAAGTCTTAATTACGCTAAGGTTTTTTCATACAGTTAGGAGATTACTTCGTTAGGCAGCAGGAGCAACAATCAAAAGCATGCGTCATTCCTTGAGCGGCAATTCGCTATTTCTGCGTCTGGGCGCATCGTTTGGGGAATTTTTCTAACGCGCGCGTCTTAATTCAGCCGTCGCATGCACTGGACCTTGCGGGACCACGTGTCCTGAGTACACAAAACACTCCTTTAGTCGCTTTATATTAATGTATTGTTGCTGCTGCGTTGATTTTGTGCCTCTTTCGTTTCCACTTTAAATCACGCTCGAATCCAACTCATTCTCTTATTTGTGTATTTATTCATTGTGAGAGCAGGCTCTGAACACGCAATCTATATTTTCCTCACATTCTCCCTTCAGAAGTATTGCAATTTAAGATTATGAACCCAAGCAACCATCAAATAGTCATCAAAATTGAAGCCTTGTGCAGGTAAACAATACGCGATCGCACCGTCTAGTTCCGTGTGCGCTCTGCCTTATTCTTGGAGTGCGCGTCATAAGAGTGCGGATTAACAATCAATTTCGACTTATACATGTCCTACATTATTGTTTTTAAAGTTACGAGCTGGAAGCCTGTTGGATGACGTCGAGCGCACTATTTGCTAAAGTTTTTTGGAAACATTTCAGTGGCCGATATATGTACTTCTCTACAGACGCACGTATACTAGACTATACTTTTTATCTTTTTTTTGATGCATCTTGTGCCTTGTCATATCACCTTTACCGTACTGCTGCCGCGTCTTAATTTATTAATATAACTGGCTTTAAATGATTCGGCATTTGAAAATATCAATACGTTGAATGTCTAAATGTGCAACGTGATGACACTCTTTCTCCCCTTCCCAGGCAAGCTAGGACGAGTTAGCTCGTTTTTACCCTATTCGAATTTTCGAAATTTATGCGAGCGAATCCGTCACGCGTTCGTTTTCAAACAAAGCAAAAAACTAGATACGAATCCACTCGTCTTTCTTTGCCTTCTCTCAGTGCAAACCGACCAGCCCCTAGTATACTCGTACCTATCATCTCCAGGAAATAAAATCGTCTCAAAATTGTGCACTTTTACGAAAAAATCTACCGTTTTAGGGTTAAACTGTTCACGCTTTATTTTTGTTGATGCAGGATGCCCTGGAAGTCTAGTAGTCCATTGTGCCCACAGGTAGTGTCTCTCGACTGTAACTCATTATTTAATACTTGTTATTGATTGTAGTCCTGCGTCAAATGTTAATATTTTGTAATTAATAAAAGTGTCAAATGTGTGACAGAAATAGAATAATTTTCTCATTTCTTATTGATTCTAGCTATTACTGTGCCAGTTATAAATTACTCATAAATAGATGTATCTGATATTTCAAACAACTTCTTCTCTGTCGAGACTGGAAGAGCACTTGTGGCCGCTCTATATAGTCCTTCTACAGTATCGGTGCGAGCGACAGCCCTAGCCTAGGTGTGCAGCCCGAAGTCTCTCTAGCATGAATGTGTGTGAGTGCTCGAACTCGATGGTCTACAGGCCCGGGTGGAATCTACCTTGATGATTTTAACATTCATTTACATGTTTCACTTGGGATTCCTGAAGGTTTGAACATTATTCTAACGTTTGATTATAATTATAATTAACTAATACTATGTAAAATAAACTAGTTAACTCATGAAAAATTTCGGAAACGTTTTCTTGAAAATTCATTGTGAACAAGGTCAATTACAAATTTTGCATGCTTGATGGAACTAGATATTAAGTTGTGGAACACGTGGACCATTATTATTTAGTTGTGGACCATTATTATCAAATGAGCTAGAACGATGGTATGATGTCACGCGATATGTACATCGAAATAGCTGAGCATCGTTGAAGAAACCCGTGCACTGCTTCTTTACTAGAACGTTTAGCAGAATGCTGAAGAGTGAACTTGTGACTGGGTGCATAAGGTTCCGAATTTCGCATCAAATCAAAAAGATCCTAGGATTTGTGCAAATTTTGCGCATTTTTCTTTAATATCCATATTCACTAATGCTACTCGGTCCTGTAAATTGAAAGTAGTGGAAAAAATTGTTCCTCTTCAGCAATGCGTTTGTTTCCTCATGTTTCGTTTATTTCATATTTATCATTAATATCGAATACTTACAGAGACAGAACTTTTAGAGCTAGACGGTCTCCTAAACATCTTCAAGTGAACACGCTTGCTCGATTGTGTTGGTACATAAATCCAATGCTGGTCCATTTTTTATATATACGCTACCAAAGTAAAATAATAAACCGGTTTAGATAAATAAAAACTAAATATATAAACATATAAAGCCTACGCATCAATCTCCAAACACGTATTCAAAACCTGGATACATGTGAAACTTTTTTGCCACATAGTCACGTAAAGCCATGAACCAATAATGACCGGCCGCTCAAATCACAAGCTCCCAATACCTTGTGGTTGAGTCCTGTCTTCATGTGTGTAGACTGAGTTCGGTAGGTAAACTTGGACCTGACGGCAGGCTCCAGCTCCGATCATCACATCTGCCGCTGCAATTCACTTTCGATTCGCTCTATAATGAGACCTATAGCTAATCTCATGCTGGAATGTTAGCCAATGAGTGTCCTAGTCCCGCGTGCTCTGCATAATAACCTTTGTTAGGAACTTCCAAGCAATTTCGGCCCTTGGTCAAGTCTTTGAATGCGGCCCCTATTGTTCTGCGAATTCTTTACAGCTTGTGCTTCGAAATTAGTTTAGCTTCTGGGTTCTCTTATTTTCTTTTTCTAATCTGAGCTCAGTGAATGTTCTCATGGAATTAGTGTCAACGCTTTTTTAGTTTTGAATTTGTCAAAGACCTACGTTGAGAAACTCCCTTTAGGGAAAAACATACCTCTTTTGCACGTGTGCTTTTCGTTTAGCTTGGTACGTAAAAGTTCTCTTATCATAGTTCTCAGTTGGAAATGCGTTTTGTAACTGTTTGAAATACCTGAAATTTCAACGGTATCCCTTTTTTCGCCATGAAGATCCTAGTTAACACGAACTTCTAAAATTCACAATTTGCGTTCATTAAAGTTTCGTAATTTTAAAATTAATGCTATATTGAAATATGTGTAACGGTAGTGAAAATGTGAAGCTCAAGGTATAGAATTAGCGATACACTTCTCGCTAAATGAGCAGAGTGTATGTTGATACAACGAGGAATCTCTCGTTTTAGAGACTGCTAATCAGAACCGCTCCTGCAAGTCACTCATCAAAATGAAGCACGTACTTTCTGGACGTACTGGTGTTACTGAAATCTTCTCTCTTGAAATATATTCTCAGCGTCTGATTTCATCAGTATTTTTGAGGACTAGCATGCTCATCTGTGTGTTCCACAGCCTCGTGACAGCGCTACGTTAGTTTGTCGAGAAGTTGGTTTTGCTGACGGTTTTTTCTGTGTATCGTGAGTACCTGAAGTATGGTGATAGTGACGGACATCAGCGTCATTCTGAGAACGACGTCGACACAAGACGCAAGTTTTTTCCCGTTCTTCCGTGGCGGCACGTTGCGTTTCTCTGGTTTAGAGGGAATGTTTTGTGTATTTATTACGAAATTCTTGCATAGAGCGTAGCCGCTATGGATACATATAATGTTTTGCAGAGTGTAGCGTTGTCTTGAGAGTTATTCATTTTTAATTACTTGAATAACGCTATTTTAATTTGCTTCTGTGTGCCCTAGAGTTTCTCTATAAATATTCTTACTCAAACGTATGTCTTAGGCATAGATTCCAAAAAAGTACGTTAACCAATACATTGCTTTTCTAATTATTTGTGGAAATACGTAATGTGAGAATTATTTTTGAAATTTTCCGAGGAGCTTTAAGTATGTTCGCTCTGCTTGCAAATTACGCACATTGTACGAAAAGAGCACTACTGCAATGAGTGACGTAGTATGATTGTTGACCACGTTTGTTGACTATATTTATTGACCATGTTTTTTGACTATATTTATTGACCATGTTTGTTAACCGTGTTTGTTAATCGTGTTTGAACCTCGGCTACATCATCAAGAAAGCGGTTCCAGTCTCTGATCGTATTGCAGTTTTTTCATGACTTTGAATTTAATAAATTCGATTTCGTCCCGTATATATATATATATAATTTAGCATCGATTTAATTTCATGTGATAGTAGCGTGTTACCTATTGTGTAGAGAATTAATCTCATTCCTGGCCGTAAATGAAACATTTGAGACTCCGGCGAAGCTGGATGGAATTACGTACGGAAAAATTTTCACTATCCTAATTGAAAATAATTATCAATAGTTGGTATCACTAGATTAGTTTCGAAAACACGTGTGTACATTCATGGACTACGTGCTCTAATAATAGAGAGCGCTCTCATGAGACTCCTAAATATGATTTTAATAATTGATATGGAATTGTATATCGATATATTCAAGCAGGATAAATTTTGATGGGAAATATAATTCTATTTGCTTCTGTACTCTTATCAACCATAGAAGCTATAGAATTGATGCCAGCATTTTTATCGGTCAATCATGCTAAGGTAAGAGTAAAAATGAAAGCTAGACTCCAATGAAGGAATGAAATCCTTTACATGACTTCCAAGTTTACTTATATGTGCATAAATGATGGCTACGCGTGATATATCATGTCATTACTTCACCTGAACAGTGTACGAAAATGCTGCCCAATTATTAGCTTACTTGTTTAGTTGTCGTTCTGCCAGACGCGCGAAGTCAGGCTCGTACATTGGATGCCCTCAATTCTAGCATCAGGACCACAAATACACTGCTAGAATGGTTCCTTGTTCTGCCACCCAGAAGGTCTGTGGAGTTCATGGGAATATTCCCACGAGTACTGGAATTTTAAGAATGTTCTTTCAGTCCAGAGGGATGACGGGAGCTTCCACTTTTCAGGAATAGCTCTGCCTGATTTATAGCGGTAGAAGTCTACTCCTACTATTACAGCCGCTGCTGGAAGATGCGCTGCCTGCTACGGTGTGCTCCCATGGTACTTGGTTCCGTTCTGCCACTGCTGTCATGCACGAAATTAATCATGTGTAGGATTGGATTCTATGGAGTCGCTGTTTGAATGTAGATGAAATGTGACGCACGACTACGACACAATGTATAAAGAGTATTTTCTAAAGCACTTGTCTGTCTTACACTAGTAGTCACATTTCGATCGTCGTTGCTGGAGGCTTTGAAGCTTGAAGAAAAAATCGCAATTTTTTCAATACAGAAAAAATCAATTGCATCTGATCTTTAGTGCTATTTTTATTCTCTGTCAATATTTCAGCAGTTAAAGCACTTTATTCTCAGTCATAGCGACGTAGTTGAAAATATTTTCTTCCTGTGGATTCTGCGGTCATATTCAGTGTGAACTTCACAAGCAATTGATTTCTGCTTGTGAAACGCGCGGGACTTCAATGCAGGTTTGAGAAGCCTGTAGAATCGAACAATACATCTCCAGGTGTGCACGGACTGCTGCTCGGTGTTTTCTTCATGACTGAAGCCGACGGAAATTGAGGAGAACCTGAAAGAAACCAAGCCCACTGAATGATGGTTTCAATTTTCTGATTTCTAATGAGAAAATGCAGCAAAAATCGCTAGTGTTGGGTGAAAGCTTACTACATTGCCCAATTTTATGTTGTATGCAAGGAATACGACGTAAAACTGTTGTGTTGCAGGTCTTGGTATTGTGATGCAAGTTGTAGTGCTGCGTTGTAGGTCGAGGCAGATGGGCGATTATACATAAGTATTGTGATTGTCAACCTGCACGTGGAATGTTGTAAAGCGGTCGTGCCGTCGCATTTTAACGGCGTGTTGGAGTGCGAGGGCGCTGTTCTACGAGATGTGGCGTGCAAACATCCTCGTGCTAATTACTCGGTCTTGAAGAAACAGGAACGAATTCTTGGTCAGTGATGGAGACATCATCAATTATGTATCATATTTTTCGTACTGTACTGAGTGGAAACTTTTGCAATGAACCAGGTGCCTTGCTTCTAATGAGCTTGTTGTTCCTGTTTCAATTGAAAAAAGCACATTCATCAGCGCTACAGGGAAGCACAAAGTGACAAGGTGAGGATTCACGAGGTGCAATGTGTCTTTGAACTTATTTCTCAGCTAAGACGGAGGCAGGCACTTGAAGACCTCATTTGAGTGAACGTCACACTATAAGCCAAAAACTTGAGCATTTCCATACATTTCCTATTAATTATTAAAGAACGTTCTAGAATACATTTCTGTAGATGTAAAATCAGATAAATAAGTTAGTTGAAAAACCAAAAACGTGCGTGTACATTACTCTAAATTCGTGAAAGTACTTATTTTTTCTCACTAGAACGACCAGATGGAAATACCATAAGCACGCACGAACCGCACATCGTCCTTGTAGCGTCACGTGCCCGTACGAGGTGGACTTCCCTCGTAACGCTCTCCGTCATCGCTAGAAAAAAAAGCTGCTGTTGGATGCACGTTGGCTGATGAGGCCCGTGTCCTTGCTCCTGAACGCCTCGCAGCGGCGTGACTTAAACCTAAAAAATCTGATTGCTTAGTTGCCTTTGGAAGATCATCTTCAGCAGGACAAGAACTTGTGTGACGGCTTTTGCTTACGTACGCATCTCCTCGCCGCTTCTACCGTGCAGCTCATGCCCGAATAGAGGACTAATTGAGCGTTTTTTTGCACAAGTAGAGGTGGTTAATACGAGGTAGATTGCTGTTTATTTCTTTTAAGTGGGCATCAGTGAGTAAAGTTAGATATAATAGTAGTTTTTATAGCTTAAGTTTGATTTCTTTAGTGCGAATCAATTTTTTTTCCTGAAGGGACACAATTTTACTTCCGCTGAATTCGCTAAGCGATAAAAAAATATTTCCAGTTCTGTACCGTAAATTACATTCTGAGGTTTTCATGTTATTTCTTTTGGACATAGCGTCCACGTGCGGTCTCTTTTTTGTATCTTTGTTCGTAAAAGCGTCACTCGAATAGCGTCCTTGTCCAGTTCATTTTTCAATACCAATGATTCCCAATCACGTAACGTAAAATCCTGATTTCTTTTATTATTGTTTACTAGTGACTAATTGATGAAGAAATTTCTTCGATTTTTAAAGATCTCAAACTTTGCATGTGAAATTTTTTCCATTTATATGTGTGTGTTTATTCTACGCCAGATTTAGGAAAATACAGCGCATTCGAGGGAGCGGCGCGTCGCTGTGGTCGCCGTGTTACGGCTGTGAAACATACGTCTGGCAGCGCGTAGAAAGAACGCTACCGGTTTTGAATAATAAATCAGTTTGAATAAAAATATTGTTTGTGAGCTTAAAAAAAACTTGAAAACTGCTCTCGGATCTTAACTGGTCGTGGACTGTTACTTCAAAATCATAGTTCCTATATAAAATACAGAATTCTGTATAGGAATATAGAAAATATATACAGAATTTTCCATCCTCAATCGAGGCGTGCACTTCCCGTAGCCTTATTTGGGACTGTATCGTTTGACACTTAATTCTAGGGTCAATGCTAATTCTAGGGCGAGTTTTGAAGCCCGTGATGAGGAATCAGGACGTTTCGGTCGCATCTGATTTGACATCGAGGAATTCCTGTTTTGTCCCCAGGATTAGGGTTAATATTGTAGTTGTAGAAATTTAATGCCATGCCATCAATTGTATTAAAAGCCTAGCATTGAAGGCGCACTCTCCGTTTCTTGTTCGTGCTTTCACTGCACTGAAACAAATTTTTGAAATCTAGAACGGTTGTCCTCGATCCCGCAAGAAGTCACGCTTTTCATCCGACAAGGCACGCATCCAATTTAGAAACCGTCACCCTTCGGTGTATCGCCGTTAAGAACTGCGTGTTGTAGCGTATTTATATTTTGATAATTGCTAGTTATAATTACTTGGTTCCGCGTAACCAAACCTTGTATTCGGGACGAGCTTCTTTTTGACGTGCAAGGGCAAATTTTCCTGCTGCAATTATGGCTACTATCCTCTTGCCTGGATGCTATGATCATGCCTTATGGGCATCAATGTTGAAAACAGTCTACGGGAAATTACCGATTAACTTCGTGTCAATTTTTTGTTTTGTTATTTCATCGATTACTTTCGCTATTTTTCTTCAAAATTTTCAATTTGACTCGAAACGAATACAATGATCCCAGTTTAGCTCAAAATTTGTTATAAATGGTATGTATGAAAGAAATAATTTTTTTATTATCGAATGAAAACTTATCACCTTTTTAAGTCCTTTGGCGGTAACGGCTTGTTTTGCCCTCTAATGCAACTCGAAAATATTTAAAGGCGTTTCTTTTTGGTGCGAGTTTATATCCGATTTTGAAGTTTAGCATTTTATGTTGCAGCAGTTGATATAGGCGAGTCGTATACTCGTTGGTTAATTTGTTGAAATCAGTGATAAATAAGCAATATTGGCTGCTGTGACTCAGACGTTGCGTGAGAATGCGAACGCAACTCTGCGTCTCTCACTGCTGCAGGCACGCGTGTTCGAGGCCTCCTTCAATTGCAACGCTACATCTCGTCTGCGTCCGTACACGAACTCGTTCCAACTGGACTCACACATATGCGTTATGGTCAAGAGAATAGATGTTGAAACTGTTAACTGTTAGGTGAGTTATAGATATGCGTTTATTTTCATCACTATCATAGTGAAGTGGTTGTGCTCACCGGAATGTTTTTGAAACTTACTCCAGCTATTCTGATAGTTCAGCCCTTCAGTAGGCATAGGATAGGCAATAGGGTTAGGTTAGTCTATCGTATGCTGTGGAGACCGACTACCTCAGGGGGCCCCTGTGCACTGTTAGTTACCTCAGCTACATGCAGATAGGCCTTCAGGATTTCTGTCTTACATCTTTTGATTTTCCCACCTTTTCGCTATTTCTTTCCCTTCTCTTCATTCTTACCTCACCGTTTCTATGGGTAAGGGATCCTGTGTGGTAACACGCCATCTGTACTGATTTCCCGTTCTCTACAGTCCATGCTAAATGGTCCCTTCTCTTCCAGCGCGACAGTCCGAATCCCCGAAGTGCTTTAATCTGTACTACTACTATTGCACTATCATCTAGATAGTCCATAGTTTTACAAAATTTCATTTACACTTTACCAATATTAACAGGTAAATTTACCAGGGAATTGTTTATTATCTTTGTCATTTTGACTGATACCTAATATTTTTTTTGCTGGTGAGAAATCTTTGTGTGTGTTGAGTACATCCATGCCAAAGACTCACCTCCCCAGTTCATTTTTTTTTGCCGGAGCATCTATAATTTTCTATAAGTTTGTCCACCTAAGTATTCTTTATCAAATATTCGAGAGAATTATCGATATGGCAGCTAAAAACATAGACTGAGTCGCTATTGTTAGCTTACTGAGCGCAGGAGGCTTGGTGAGGCACCAGTTGGCGTCCACTTCGTAGTTCGCTGTTCTTTACGAGTGGAGAATGAAAGTTTGTTAGCGTCAAGACGGGAACAAATTTCCTTTTTGCTAAATCAATACATTTCCAGGTGTAGCTTTTTAACATAACGAGTCTAGTACTTACGTGCGGAAACAGAAGTTGTTACGATTTATTATGAATGTTTATTTCTATGATTCAAAACAAAATTCGATTTTACTTGTTCTCACAACGCGTATGAATCAGCATTGCTCTTCGTTCGACTTCATTGATAAGAACGTGCCATCTTTCGCCTGACGTTTATCTCATTTTCATAGTGTGTTAGTTGTTCTGGCCCACTGGTCTAGCTACACGATCATGTTTGATTTCCTTCCGTTTTTCTTGCCGTGTCAGAATCTTGTGACGTTCATTTGAGGCCGCCGCCAATGGTTCTTATAACGCTCTTACTGGATTTTGCCGCCTCATCATTTCGGTGCGGTTTTATGAGAATGACTCAATCTATTGTCGGGCTATCATGGAGTGTGATCGAATTATGGCCTCAGTCGTTTTTAGAAGAGATGAAAGTGGGCAGTTTGCCAGAGTTCAGTCTGAGGATGCGTGACGCTATCTAGCGCGCTAAAGCAGTGCGACCATTAGCGCTACTCTTCGAAGTCATTAGCGACTGTTTCATGATTTCAGGTGAGTGCTGTCGAGGATGTTGATCCGCAGACTAAACTATCGCAAAGATTGGGAATTTATTTTGTAGAGAATGATCTGTCCGAGAAATGGAAGATACGAAAGCGTTTAAATTTATTTTAGTTTTTATTAAGAAGCTGTTTTTGTTGTGATTTTGAGTTATTAACATATGCGTTATGTAGTAATGTACAGCATTTTGCTACAATTGGTTGATGCATGGAGTTGTGCTCAACTAGTGTTGTGTGGTCAATTTTATGATGGTCCTTTAATTTGAGCTCTCGTGTTTGAAACTAGTAAACATTTTGCTTTCTTGCATGTTCGCAGACTTGTCGCTCACGAACTCTGTTCATGAATTGTCTTCATGAAGAAACAAATATCGTTTGTAAATGCCATCGTTACCGGAAGATATGAAATTATTGGGGGCACTTAATTAAGTGCAGCCGTTCGGTACCTCTTGACGAACGGACGCTCCTCGTAGTAAATCCTTTGTGTCGTGAACATTTAAATACTTTTGCAAGCTCCGACGGCCCCGGTAATTCTCTAGCTAGGAAAATGTATAATACGAATAATAATACAAAGCAAAAATTATGCCTAGATTGAGGTGTCCTTGTAATGATCAATGAATTAGTAGGTTGATAAGCTTCTTTTTGGAGGCACGCTAGTTTGGTCGTCTCTCTCGGCACACTTCGTCTACAGGACCGACGCACCTCGTACGCCACGGTAGCTGCCCGCTCGAGAATCTGTAACGCTCGTTAAGAAGTCTGTTGTGGGTTTTAAGTAATAGTTATATTTTTATCTTCGTATCGTTCCTCTTTTCTTTCCTGTGGAAAATGCCCCAGGTATCAGCCTCATTACCTTGAATCTGATTCCGTCCTTTTCATTCTCTACTTTGAAATTTGACGGCGGTAATTACTCCATCACTATTGTCAGACGATGCCGAGCAAAGTACCTTATCTTTGACCGAGTACCGCTGAGAGTCATTTAAATGAAACGAAAAACATTAAGCCAAATATATAATATAATTGTTTTTATTTATGCGCGTTGCATTGTATTGCGTACGTTGTCATGTTCATATTTTTTAATACTGTATTAGGTATCGTACCTTTGCTGTATTTACAAGCGACTTCAAGAACTTGATCATGAGTACGTTTTTCACACATGCGCCTGGTGGTGTGTTAACCATTACATCTCTCGAATTATGCCATATGTTTGCTCATTTGTAACGCGTTTTACGTGCAGGTGCTGAATGAGAAAGAGAAGGTCGAGGTGCACCGACTCGTGCTCGAGATGATGAAAGCCGTGGCCGTCACAGAGGCCAACACCGGAGTGCTCAACCTCAAGACCACTCGCAGGAGCATGAGTCCCACCGTCGGCAGTTGTGGATCGTCCCCAGGAACCAGCGTGTCGTCACCCCCCAGCGTGTCCATGGTCCACCCGTCTGCCACAAACGGGGGGCTTAAGGGGTTGAATCTGAGCCCCTGCGAACGGGGCTGTTCTCCTGAGTCTCATCCTTTCCGGGAGTACATGGACAACCAAGGCGTCCAGGACCTGTCCGTGTCCGACAGCGAGGAGATCATGGCCTATGTCAGCATGAAGGTCAGGAGACGGACACTTGTGCTGCAGTAGTTGTAGCTCTGTCATATTTACTCGTTAACGTAAAGTCAGTAACGTTAGGTATGAGGATAGTTGTTTAGGACTGTTTGTAAAATTTGTATGGGGCGTGAAAATCGTGTTTTATATACATGGTTTCAATAGTTAGGGACCATTTGCAGAATTTACGCATCATCATGAAACTTGGGGAGTTGCAGATGTCTTTTTTGCCCTTTGAGTCCTGGAAAAATTGATGGTTTTAAATTTGTTGAATTTAGTATCTAAATCATACCGAGTGAGAACTAAGCCAAGTCCTAAGTGTCCCCGCAGAACTGAGTGAGTTAAAATTCTGTATTTAATGGTTTCTTGGCGTGGGAAATTACCTCCTCTTAATGGTTCTCCATATTCCAGGTGTGCCTGGATGATGACGATATCCTGGGGTGGTGGGCTGGCTCCTCGGCCAGCGGGCTCCCCACTTTACGCAAGCTGGCCCGCCGAGTGCTGGCCATTCCCGCCACGTGCAGCCGCGCCCACCACATTGGCCAGAGAGCCGTGGCTGCCACCGCCGCCTTGCCCTCCTCACACCACCACAGGCTCAACGACATCCTTCACGTCACTTACAATTTGTAAGATTGCGTCCACCTCTTTCTCGATGGTTCTTTGTCTCCTGGTCTCTTCGTAGTGCGGGAGCTCGAGGATCCGCAAACAGAACTTGTTAGACAGGGTTCTGTTTGTTGCTGAGCCTGTTTTTTATTCAGGCGATACTGCTTCTCATCCTTGCTCATCACGCTCTTGCTGGACGCGTAGTGTCACTGATCTGGCTCCTGGATCTCTCTGGCTTGGTGCAGGTTTCCCATGCGAGTCAGTTCCTTTGCCTACCTGGGTCTCGATCGATCATGTTGATAGAGATCGTACTTCGTCGGCCTGCCGTCGGTTTGTTCACATTCTCAGTTTTAGATGATTTATCAATTATATTTCAAATTAAACGGCTTAACTTTTTTCCCATAAAGATAATTTTTATCCGGTAATAACATAGATGTTGGAAGCGGTGACTTGCGATCTTCCATTGATGACATTTTTCGCGTCCACGTGTGACAAATGACTCAACTTATGAAGTAATCTGAGCTTTAAATTTGTGGGAGATTTTCATGGATACACACCGGTGTTTACCTTAGAATTTCAACAATGCAGGAGCGGAAAAAATAACCAATTCTGTTCATGGTGTTACGAGGAAAATATGTAATCTTGAATTATTTCAACCCGTTCTTTTACGCGTAGGATTTTAAGACGAAAGTATCTACAGTTTTGACATGGTATTTGTGCAACTTGCGTTTCGGCTGCATTTGATTTAGAGATTCTCAAGCTTCACATTCTGGTCACGCTTCTTCAAGTAAATGACATTTATTAGAATTATTTTTTTGCTATGCTTAATATAATTTAAGTACAATGATCAGTTATTTTGGATGTAATGGCAGTATTTGCTAACTTCCAATACCGCTTCCGGTGTTCGCGTGCCAAATTTACGCTCGTCTCCTTCACGGACACGACGCGTTTTCAAGTGTCTCTTCTTCATACTGAACTGATGTGCCAACCATGATAAGATTAAGAAATTATGTAACATTTTGGGTGCCATAACTTGAAACTCAGTGTCAAAGTAGTCATCGTTTGTGGCCAATGACGCCAGCCGTGGCTAGTGATTGTTTAGTGACTGGTGTTATTTAGTCATTAGTCTACAATTGGTGCACGCGAGTGTGGTAGTAAGTCTCAGCGCAATAAATTACACATGTCTACAATAGCGCTGTCGTATTTTTGAATGCTGTGACTTGAGCAAGTTTTTTTTTTTAGATCGATTCTGTACTGTTTAGGAATATAACGTGCAGTCAAGGACTAAAATAAGGAAGGATGTGCATGGCAGGTTACCGGGCTTTGCTAGCGAAGGCCGTCACAATTGGCATCATAAAGTTTTTATTATCGTCAAAACCTTCACTTATTAGTAACTAAATGTGCACATAATATTGTTAAATACGTATACATCACAAAATATGGTTTATTATGAATACAGAGAAACTTTTGTTAATGCTCTTGTTAACACAAATTACCCACATACCCACAAATTTACCCATTTTAGCATCCTTCGTCGACATTATGAAAGAATCAAAACTAAATTTTAAACTTATGTCGGAAATGAATCGCGCTAAATCATTAATAAACTACTCTCCGTCTATTCAAAAATTAAATGGTTATATTCCACTGAACAACAAAACTCGCTTTCGAAGACACAATGAAGGTTAATATTTGGAGACATCCACTGGGGCTTTTTATTGATTACCCAAGCTTTCGCACGCTTAAGCAGCGTGC
>VOMN01086318.1:0-20788 GCA_014899125.1 Orchestia grillus
TACGACTGGCACACTAAGCTAATCTAAATCATTTTCTATAGCAGGCATTAGGCTATTGCAAAAATGGCTGATCTAAGAGTTGTGTTTGAAAAATGCTATTTTAGCACAGTATGTTTTGAGTACTTGATAATTAATGTACGATCGTTCATATTTTTTGCCGTATTTGACACAGAAAAGATTTTTGAAACATTAAAGACCTTAGTCATGAATAACAGAAAGAACAGTTTCGCTTATTTTTCTTGCATAGTACCTTCCAACTGCTGCCAATATAAACAGAGAATAGGCTGAGGGGTCCACATGTGATCGGTCAGTACGAAGATGATATCAGAAATTTCGTAATGGTGATGAGAACATTGAAGATGGTGAAGGTAGAGGACTGTCATGCAGTCGTGGCAATGAGCTACCGGAAGCAATTACCGAGCAAAATCCACATCTAACGCTTAGAGAAATGTCTCAGACTCTAGGTGTCAGTTCAACTACAGTCTCACGCCTTTTGTAGACGATGTCATTGGCGAATTAGAGCGGCTCAATTCTGCTCCACAATAATGCGTGTTGCAAGAAAGACACTGCAGAAATTCGTCGACTTGGGGTACGAAACTCTACCACATCCTGTATATTCTTCTGATTTTTCCCCACGTACAAATTCTACAGTTTTTTGAAGCCCTTTATCACACTCGTAAAATCCACACTAGCGGTAGAAATAGCTTCGAAATTTTTGTTGCATTACAGCCAGTACGTTTTTATCAACGAAAAATAAATAATCTCATTGGTCGATGGCAGTGATGCCTAGATGCTCAAGGCTCTAATTTTCACAGATTTAAATACAATTTACTGTTCATTTTTCTATTATAAATAAAAAATTTAAATCGACTACTATTTTTCTAAATGCTTACTAATTTTGGAACATTATGTACCTAATATGAACAAAATGATAGGCTAATATTAAATATAAAATTTAAAACAACATCAGGGTTTCCAATCGTAGATTGTATTTCCCCGTGTTACTGTACAAAGAATATTAAAATCGAAACGGCTCACACTTCATGATGTTTTACCTCAAACTGTCACTTGTTTACAATCACAGAAAGTATTAATTTATTTAGTATCATGCTTGAGTTTCCGTATTTATTGAAAAAGTTAAATTTCTTCTTTTCCGATCAAATCGTGAAATATCTTGCAGTAGTATTATCGTTGAAACGCTACTACAAAGATGAGATACTACTAGAGAATTACAGGCGGACTTGAGACAAATGAATCATTCCGAGCACCTGAGACCCGCACATTATCCGGCACCGCCACAACGGCTGTCATGCTGTTCTCATAACAAGACGCGCTACTCGTGTACAGACGATGTCTCTAAGGCATGAACTGGTTATGTAACCGTCATCGCTCGCATTCTTATTGCAAACGACTTGCAGTTGTTTTAAAAGCGTAGAATAAAGCAAAAATTGGTTAAAAAATAACAATTTAGGTGAGATTTTTTACTCGGAAGATTTAAATTTTTCTTCATTAACATCTACTGCTAGTTGTTAAAAATATATAAGTTAATGACACTGATTTTGAATATTTTCGCTGAATATTCATCAGACTCCGAATAGCCTTCATAATTAGCTCGCATTATACTTTCATTTATTGATTGGCTTATTTTGAATCTCAGTTCATGAAACTGCAGCGAATGCATAAGATTTAGTAAGAAAAATTTCACATTCCCTACGCTCTCTATTAAAAACTGTTACATTTTGGTCTATGAGTTGCACCAAAATAATTGTTTGTTTTAATGAACAAATGGTACATTAAATTCAGCTGTGAGTTCTGAGAAATGTATTTTCTTTCTCAAGTCTTAAAAAAAAGCATACCTTGTCTCATTTATTTAAAATCACTTATTTTAAGCATATCATCAGTCTAATTTTAATTTGCTTCATTTTCTTGACTTCAGTCTCCAATCTTTGTCCACCTGGTCAACAGTTTACTGACGTCTCGGTAATAAAACTCCTTCAGTCTCTGAGACAAAATTAAATGATTTTCAGATTATTTCTGAATTTTTTTCCGAAAATGCAATGTGTTTTGAGATACATTAATGGTCTGGACGGAGCAGAAGCTGAAAATCCTTTGGAGATATAGCCGAAGACTATGGCAGTCGGGCCAATGTTTGCACGGCCAGACTAGATACTTGAATCAGATTATGTATTCTTGAGAGGCATATAGACTCGCATTGTCTTGAAGATGCATAGCCGTTTTGAAGTATCAGACCTGTCCCATCACTAGTGGCTGCATCTGATATTATTCTATAGAACTCTCTCATTATCCTTGCTCACTACTTCATTTAAACAATTAGTTTGCAGTACCAAGAAGCAACGTACAGACACAGACACTTGCAACACAGTAAAACCAATGATACACGTGGTATATTGATCGACATGCTTCACAGTACGTTGAAAGCCTAATTTCTACTCGTGCACTTATATTCTAGCAACAGTGAAGACCCACGTTTAAATTCATTAGAGTACTTCATATCGACACCTAAATTAGAGGGTGCGGCTTGGAAAGGCTCGATGCTCGCAAGCCATTCCTGCGGGCCCGTCGGTGACGCTGCAGCTCAATAAAATAAACCTTTACTCTACGACCACAAATCACAAAAATACCGGCAATACTCGTGTTCTTCTGAATAATCGGAAGTAAAGAACTTATTCAGAAATGTCAGTGTGTATAGGTTCGATTGATAAGTGTGTGTTGCCAAGAAATTTCTGGAATGAAGCAGAATAACCCGGTGTTCATGTGCTAGCCAGCGAAGCTCGTTTTGCTCTGAAATATCATGAAAATAAAATAAAATATGAGCATCAGTATCAAAGATACTACTGTGGTGAATTGCTCGGCATCGATGATGAAGCATTGTCTCTCACGAGTGATATCGTTCGTTTATTATGCCAGGACCGTATTCTAAACTCCTCCACGTGAGCTGAATGTTAAGAAGGGCTTCTGGAAGATACTAAGCTGTTTGGGGGCTTGACTTTCGATTTCTGTCTCGGGTAGTCTTCACTTTCCTTGTTTTGGGTTCTGGTACTGCCACACTCGTATTTCGTTGAATTTAAATATTTAAAGACATCCTCTGGGATTTTTATATTTAGTACCCAAACTTTCGCACGTTTTGCTTAACTAGAATATCAACTGCTGAGGAAGACGGGTTCGAGTTTTCTGATAAACGCCATCGTGTGCGAGTCCTCCCTCTCAAAAGAAGAGACTCTGGTCTCCCACGAGGAGCAATATGGAGAAGCCCACTCTCAATTACATGCTCTCACTTTGATGAGGTTTCAGCAACGATCAGAAAAAAAAGATGTCCCACGATATACTCTGAGCATCGCCTGTTTGAAAATAGCACTGATACAGTGCCTATACATGAGCATTTGCACAATTCTATTTCTGAAATATTTTGAAAATTTCCACCTCTGCTTTGTGGTAAAAAGAATAAGTTGCTTAGATAACATATATTTACAAGACTATTTGAAATGAACAGAATTGTTTATGGCAACTAGAAAATCAACTAAGCAAAAAAAAAGTGTGTGGGGCAAAAGCATTTGGTCAAAACTAAAATAAGTTGTGCAAAATAAGTTATTTAAAACGTATTCAAAACAAAATTAAAACTTAAATATGAGGCTAATAAAATACGGTAAAAAAATATATGGTAAAATATGGAATACCTCCATAGATTTCTGCTTTATCATTTTCAGAATTTTGATGATGATGGGCTAGGCCTCAGAACGTCCTGTTTTTAATTTTACAAATATAGCGTGATAATACTTTATAGAGGGGCTAGTGCCCTAACGTTTTTAATGAAGTTGCTTTGCGAGAGAAATTTTTATAAAATTGGTTTTAGTATTTAATGGTATGCTTTACAACCTATAAGAGCATGGCGACGATTATAGAAATTGGAAATCAACTTTTGACAATCCGTATGGGGTATATTGCTCCATTCATGAATGCAGATAGTCCTCAAATCAGCAAAGTACTTTGGAATCATTCAGACGCTAGTTTACTATATTCGTCACAAACTTTCAATGAGATTGAGGCCAGGCGATGGGCTAGGGCACAAAGGGACACTTATTTTCTTATTTGTGAACCATTCTTTTGTTTATATCGCCGGATATTTGGGATCTCTGTTTTGCTGAGAGACCCACTTGCGCCGGTCGTAGAATTTTCTTGTCCTCGGAAACAGTTCCTGTTCCAGTATCTGCATGTACATTTAACTATCCATTTTCCATCAATGATGCGGAGTTCTCATACACGAAGGACAGTAAAACAGCCCCACACCACGATTCTGTCTCCTCCATGCTTGACAGTAGGGATGGTGTTTTTGGGATCATGGGCAGTCCCCGTTTCCCTTCAAATATGAGGGTCGTTTTGCCTGAAATGTTAAATTTTGCTTCCATCGGACCATACAACCCGTTCTCAAAACTCAATTCCTTCGTCAAGATGATCTCTAATGATAAAACCTAATCGATTCACATGTTTTGCTATCAGAATCGGAGTTGGCGGAAAGTGAAAACATGTTGACCACTTCGATTCAATTCTCTTGTAACCATTTTTGACAGACCAGTTTTTAACAGAAAGAACTCCAGTTGTCATAGGCTCATTCGTCACCCTGCGCAACATATAGCGTCGAGAGTGGACTGTGATTTTGCGAGGAGCTCCGACTCTTGGCAGAATGAAGACTGCTCCAGTCTCTCGATGCCTAACAGAAAGAAAGAAAGAAAAATAGTTTATTCTAAAGTTGGTCATATATAAAGTATATTCCTTTTGGTTTTTCAATTAGTACAATTACAGCATCAAAATTAAAACCAACAGTTGAGTATGGAACCGTAATATGTTTAGCTATTTGCCAGTAGGCTACTTCTTCAGTACGAAGCTCGAATATTTGCTTCCAAATAGCTTCGGGTAAGTCTTTGACTTTCGGTATTAAATACACTGAGTATCTATCTTCAACAGAGTCTCAAGAAGTAATGATTCTGCCGATCGTAGTTTGTTTACATTACATGTGCATCTGGAAGTTTTAGAAATTTCATAGATAGTGGTTATAATCAAAATACTCTTATTGTACAATGAAATGACAATGATTCAGCATGATATCAGTTTTGGTCAAATATTTTTGTCCCATGCATTTTTTTATGATTTTATTTTCTGGTTGTCAATAAATTTTGATTAAATTTTGTTCTGCTCAAATATTCTGATACGCATCTGGTTTTTGAGCTACCTGTTTTCTATACCAATAACCAGGTCTCGAAATTTCCAAAACACATCAAAAATAGAGTTGTACAAACACTCATGTCCAAACACTGTAGGTGCATCGGGCATCGTTTAAGACGACTAGTATTGACAATACTAACTTTTAATTATAGTAGATTTGTGAAAAATGTGTTTGAAAGTCGGTAAACAACGCTTCATTCAATGAAACACTTGCTTAATACGCGGCCCTACAACGAGCTTTAGTCGTGAATTACCTACAAATGGGAATTTCTATTCAATATAGCTAGTAGAGTTGCAGGAGCTTCAATTTGAAAGGAAAATTTTAGTCAAGTTTTCTGCATTCCACAAGTATACTCAATACCATACGCTGGTTTGAAAACATGAAGAGCTAATTTGCCCAAAAATTATACATTCATAGCTCACATGCGATCAGTATCTGTTTTTCAGAGCAATTTAAACGACTTACGAAATCTACTCAAAACGCAAATTCTTATAAACAAAAATATAAAATTTCGGACATTTTATATCCCCCTGTATTGTCAAATTCGTTGATGTATTCTGCAACAGCTGCCTCAGGTTGTTGAAGAAGCTAATTTTGATTTATTTCGAAATTAATTCAGCCTGAAATTCAGTTTCCATCGTAACAGGGATAAAAACAGTGTCGTAGAGGACTGACAAACACAATTTCTTTTAGATGAACAAATTTTCAGACATTGTTTTGGTTCAGTTTCAAATGTCAGAAGTTACATCATTTGTAACTACAATTCAAAAACGATAAGACCTTTTTCCCTTGTTTTTTATCAACTCTTCGTTAATTTCGCTCGTTTTCTTTGATCACTACTACGAACCTTGTTCATCATAACGCGATTCCTCTGCCCAAGCCGGCTTAATCAGCGTAAAAACAGAAAGTTCAGTGAAGAATGAGCTCCAAGTGTCACGGGCGTCCAAGGCCATGTACGCCAATGAACAGAGCCATTCAATTTCTCTAATCTATGACAGCCAGCTTAATGAGTCAATTTTGAATTCGATTTATTAAGTATTTCTAAATTGGCGTTTGAGCCTTTGAATACGTTCCCTCACATATATTGTTATGTTTAGATTTTCAACAATTTCATGTATTTCGGTCAGTAACAAGCGTTATTCGTTTCATAGATCATCGACTTTTATACAGGGCAGAATTTGAATATAATAGTTCACGCGCAATTTGAAGAATAACTCATTTTCGGGTGGCATATACCGAGTAAGAATGATAATCATGGTACAGTATTAGAATTTTCGTTGAGTCTTATATGAGTGAATTAAAGTCATAAAAACTATATTTTTTTCATGAATTATGCTCTATTGTGTATTATTTTGGAATCATATATGGCTGTGCGTTTTTGTATTTTTTAAGAAGGTATTAATTTGGGGTTTTAACATGAATTTCACGTAGCATACAAAGCTCAAAAACCTTTAATTCTAATAACATTGCTGTTTTGCATCAACACACATGCATCAGATGTAGATTCCCCGAGCATGTTGGCCCATTGCCAAAAGTTGAACCCATGAATGGATGAGTGACTGAATTTCCGAGCTCGGCTGCCCTGCGGTGGAGCTCATTAGAGACGAGCTCAGCTCTTTTCAGCATCATTTGTAAAGGATCGAACACCGTAAAAGTTCATCCAAATTTTCAGTTACCGTCTTTTAAAGCTCGTACAGAATGAATATTCCATCTTTTATTGATGTAAAATTGCTAAAGCTGCTTCCCTCGGGTGACCGGAAATGTGTACTTGTTTACGACACTTGATAGAAGAATGCCACGTTTCTCTCCTTCAACTGTGTATGCCACGAGTTGAGCCACTTATTCAACTTGCCCCCTTAAATCCCAGACGGATATCAAGTTTTACAACAGGACACGCTCGCAATCTTTGCATGCGACGGCATACATCTGTCGACGCGTGGTCTAAATATTCTGGCAGGTAGAACTCCATAAGCAAAAATCCTCGGGCTTGCAATCAGAGGAGACTAATTACTGCACCGCTCAAATGAAACGCAGTCTAGAAAATATTGAACGCATGACAAACTGTTCCGCTACTTCCGCCAGGTCACAAAACTCGGTTTCCATTAGTAGCCCGTGCGCGCTACCTGAGGCATGAATGCCAGATGAAGTGGAGCTGCAAGGCGTCCGATGCTCACGAGAAACGGAGTGATGCTGAGTTGCGATTGCCTCGAGCTGTTGGGATGTTGAGTCGAGTGATATTTTGATTTATAAGCGACGAAGACGGTGAGATATTGTAGTACCGCTCAAATGTTATCTATTCAGTTGTAAATAGTTACTGGAACGATCATTTCGTAATTCAGTCGGGAATTTTCAGGTAACCTAAATTTTAGTCTTTAACGTTACACGTAATAAGCAAAGCGTCACTCAAATGAAGCACAGTTTCTATTTCGCTTTAAAAAAAGTAATTCAATTACTACATGTATTAGTGTGATAGCTGTAGGTAAGCTAAATTGAAAAACACAATGACAGAAAAAGCGACATAATTTTTACACATGTTCATGCATCATTCGCTTGTTATAAAACCAACTTACAAATGTGAGTCAAAAATGAAACACATTTTTAAATCATTTGTGAGTATTCTTGTACTGGCACCTTGGCCAACCGTGGCACAGCTGTCGTAAATCTACGATACTTCAAGCGAAACTTGAAATAATCTCCCTAGAATACTGTAATTATTATTACACAGATGAACTGGTAATAAAAATCCATTTAATTTAAAAACAACGAGTATTTAAAATTTCGATTCAAACTGCTGTACAGCCGGTCGCTGGAGGTTTTACACGTCAAAATGGCTTAAGATTTGAAAGTGAAGAATATACAAATGAAACTCTGTCCGAATTCAGCAATCCTTTTACAAAATATCACACTTTATTGACGAAAGCCTGTAGCACTTATTCCGAAAGGGTCTCATTGCTGTTCACACCTCACATGCCGCCGGCTGCTGCAGAAATCTGCGGACAATTCTACACCCATATGCGTCACCACGCTTGTTATAAAAAGAATTGGTGTAAGCTTACGAGGCTTCCAGGGCTAAATATATTCTATCAGTTCAGGAAACATTCGCTGAATCAAATGTCTTATGTTCAGAATATCATTATGATGGTAATTAAATACCTTCTATTTAGCGTATTTTCGTTCGATAAAGTTACATCCCATTAGCAGTATGAATGAAACTATGAAATAGATAAAATAATGAAGTAATTGTGACTTGTGTAATTATAGTCTAAAAGTGGTTTATTACTCTCGGATGAATTCATATGCCCCATCAGAGAACGGACTTCTTCTACTTCATCAAGAAAACTTTTGTGCAGGAGCTTAGCAAGTGAGTTGCTGGAATAGCCAAGTTTCTGAATGGACTGCAGAAGCCGTACACAACCCAAGTTGATGAGCCACGTTCAATAATAGGCCCAGCAGATAAGTTTGAGAAGGATTGCCTCGGGAAAAATGCGGTACCAACGCATCTGGAGAACACAATACCGTCAATTTTCGATCGAGCAGCCTGTTTTGCGAGTCTTCATGCGACTGTGATACAATGAGTAGGTGCGTCTCCTAAAAAGAGTAAACAGTTCCCCAAAATCCCTACTTTGAGAACAGAGTATATAAAAAAACATTCGCGACAAGTGTCAGTTTTATGTACTTTTGCTCGCTTATATTAGCGTGATGCTACATGATCTTATGGTCGACAGTATTATGTAGGTGTTAGCTAGAGACTGTTGTTCCCCTAGAAGCTCCAGAACAAAGAAAATAAATTAATGCTTCCTGTGAATCTAGTATTTTCAGAGAATTTTCAAGAAATTTATGATAATCAATATTGATATTTACACATATCAGCTAACAGTAAAAGCAACCTCTTGACTATCGATCGAATTATTGGGCAGGCCATAAAGTTCCACGCGTTGGAAAATGAACGTTTTTTGTCGGACTGACGTTTTAGTTCATACTAGTATGCATGCCTCGACAAAAATGACTGGATTTACCATAGTATATTCTTATCATGAACGAATTTTTGCAGTTAAGCTGCTCCTCATCGTTTCCTTTGAAATCCACTATTTATAGACAACTATGTCAACTAAAATAATGTCGTATCGTATTCTATCACCAACAGATTTAGCTTCGCTTAGATTACATTAATTTACGATACGCTCTACGTAATGTTCTCTATTGAGGCACGTGAAAAGTGTTACACACAATTCTATATACGTATATCTATGAACATAGACAGAGTGTTAAAAACGAGAAGTGCATAACAGTAGGGAGGGACGAGCAAAATAACCCATTCTCACGAATATCAAGAATTTCAAAATTTCTTAGTTTTCAAGAAGACTGAGGTTCAAAATTTAACATCTACGTCCAGTTTGTCACTTTTTTGTGTCTGCAAAAGTTGAATTTCAAATTAAATGCTTCCATAAATCTGGCAACACTCGATTGCTCAGTGCTTACGAATCAGTTCACGCTGCAACATAGTGTCGACACCGTTGCACGTTTGTCAAATGAAGAAATGTCGAATATAAATATGAGCTACGGTGCGGCCCACGCCAATGCTAAAGGCACTTTTGGGTTGTATCAGGAGCGTTTCCCAACCGGCATTTGCCCAGACTTCGCATGCTGAGAAACTTACATCGTTGCCAACGCGGACAAGAAAGCTTCAACGCGAATAGAAGAGGTTCTGGTCCGCCCAGGAAATTACGTGATGCAGTTGAGGACGACGTGCTGCAGTACTTCCGTGACAGGTTTCATGCACACTCCCAAGGTGCAACACGTGACTTAGGAATACCAAACAACGCCAACGGATAACATGTTTTCAATGAAAACAATATACATCCTTACCATTTTCAGAAACTTCAAGAACTGCTCTCAACCGACTACATCCCTCGAATACAGTTTGGATGATGGTGGCTGACGCAAGAACTGGACGATGAAAAATTTCTTGAAGCATGTTCTCTTTCCCGACGAAGCCACTTTGGCAAACAGCGGCGCCTTCAACCCATATAACTTGTACAACTGTCAAGAGGATAACCCTCATCAAGTGCATCGGTTCAACTACCGACATCGGTTTAGTGTCAATGTGTGGGCTGGTATTATCAGCGGTTATCTTATCGGGTCATACTTAATGCCGTCGCCTGTAAACGGACGTGTTTTTGTCACGTCTCCAAGGAACATATTGGCCGAACTGCTGGAGGATGTGCTGTTAGATATTCGCTGTCGAATGTGGTTCCATCACGATGGAGTTCCGGCCCATGCCGACAGGAATGCTAGCCAATATCTGATAAACACATATCCGAATAGGCTGGCTGGTCATAATGAACCAGTGACATGGCCTGCAAGATCTCCAGACATAAGTCCTAAAGATATATATTTTTTCGGGACAACATTCTGAACTCATTTATTTACGGAACACTGGGAAGTATGAGATTGATTTTGTAGCAAGGACAGCGATCGCAGCATTTTACATTGCAGAAGAACCGAGACTTTTGCTTCGTGTCCAGCAATCCATTCGGAAGAGCTGCCAGACCCGCAGTGATGCAAGGGGCAGATATTTTGAAAAGTTATTGTAAAGTTTGTTAGGTAAAGCATCTGTTTCTCTGATATATTCGTTTCATTAGCCATGATGACATTTCTTAGAAACGGAAATGCTATTAACTGGGCATCAAAGTTAAATATTAAATCTCAGAGCTCTGAAAACTTAGAAGCTTTTAAATATTTAGTGTTCGTGAAAAAGTGTTTATTTTGTGTGTCCCTGCCTACTCTCAAAATTTGTTCCTTTCGTTTTTTACCGTCCTGGATATAAATGCACAACGGCTCTCATTACAATAGCGGGAATAATGTACTCCGTATTATGACGCTGTTTCGAGAATGCACATTCGCAGGTTTCCCAGTGATGCTCAACGCACATTTGCACAGTCTAGGTTACGCTTGTTATGGAGTTGTGGATTCTTTCCTTGAGATAATTTTTCACCTATCTTCAGCATAAATAACGTAAATTCGTGTTTCGTATTTTTACGTAATTAGGTGCTTTTAGAAGAAACTCATCATAACTGGAACATAAAAAGTACACAATATTCTATTTTTCAAAACATAAAAGCTTATAGCCCACCCTGTATGTAAACGTGAGGGTACAGTAGGTAAAGGATTATTCAATTCATTGTATTATAATAATCTCAAAGATGTTAAATCGCTTAGCAGGCAGGCGTAGGTTACAGAGTTTATCACATGGTAAAGTCTCATGTGCAACTCGAAATTTCAGTAGCTGAAAGTGTGAAATCATAACTTTCATCAGAAGTTATTTACTTGAGAAGCATTTCTACTCTTTAAAAGTATGAGTCGCCGGTTACATAACTTATTACAGGATAATGGTTCTCGAAGTATTTGATGTATAACCGTTGAAAGGAGACTGCATTGTTCATTGAGCGATAATCACCCCAAAAGTATTTATGATTACAGCATCAAAATATTTTTCGGTTCATCCTAAAAAACACAATAATTTCTTTTATTGTCAGTTTATTCTACCGAAGAATATTCACACCACATCATGTGATAGGAGTGAGAAACACTAGTTAGTAAAATTACCTGTCCAATGCACAAATATTCTCAACTAGGGAGCTACTCAACGCATGAGTTATTCAATGCTTCAGAAACTCTAGAGGATCAAAATAACTTTATGAAGAGATTATAACACGTTCATAATCACATAAAAGTATGTTTCGAATAACTTGAAGGACTGAAAGAACATTCCTTCGGCAAGAATTTCGTGATGACGGTTATGCCTTCAACGACCCCCTAAACTTTGTCGCTAAAAAAGTGGATCTCATAGGATTTTCTGCAACCCTGGTCGATTTGTTGTCTATACCACTCCAAACTGTCACTGAAAAGTTTGATCGTCTCTAAAGGCTGATTTGCGTAAATTCAAATATCTGCAAGTCAACATACCTTTAGGTAAATAAGTCAAACACACCCTTCACTTTTAAAGGGATACGAAGAAAAGGTATGCCCGCCAATGTTTCATTGTTCGTGTATTCCATTTCAGCGAGGTCTTCAGTTGTGCATTTTACATCTTATTTTCAGCTGTAATAAATAAAATCGTGATTTTCTGGACTAGAAATAATGTACATTAAAATCATGCATGGCCGCGGCAACAAACCGAGCAGTCCCTGTTGATGATGTTAACCAACTCTCAATGTCGAAACACAGCGAAATTTACGTATACATCACATTACATTTTTAATTGGTGGTGAGTGGAAACCTAAACAAGATAGTTGATTCGACCCATCGCCTTGGGTAATTTACTTTAACATTGTTTAAAAGTTTAATGGGGTAAATTTCGAATCAATTTTGAAAATTCCGTTGCAAATTTCTTAAGACCGATTCATACTTACGGTCATATTTGATTTCGGATCTATTATCTCGGCTGGAAAGACTAGTTATTTAATTTTCAAAGAGGGAATATTCTTCCTCAAACACTTAAACATCAATTCCTTAATCTACAATAGAGTTTCAGGTCATCGCTATTCTTCAGCTAAACACACAGTCCTGTGCGATGAACCCTAAATCTTGANGTAGTACTTCTTGCGACCAAATTATTGATTATAGCCGATTTAAAATATCAAATTCTTGTTCGGTTAATTCACATTCATAATTTGATACTTTCATTAAATGATATGCAGAGTGCATACTCATTAAAAATCATTAACCGTTAGCCCTCTTCCTGAGTGCCTTTCTGATTTTTTCTCGATTTTAGTTTCCGTACTTACCTGCATTTTTCATCGTTAGAAGTTTTAGATCCGTTTGCATCGTTATTGTTCTTGAAGGTGCTTTGCACTTCCAGCAAACGTGAATATTGTCCAAGGGATTCTGTATACCGCTTCGACTTAGATCGAGGAGTGCGGACTGCGTAGCATCTGGAGGTGGCGATGGTGATACCTTTTTTGAAGTTAGTCCAAGTGAATTTAGGGGATTTAGGTCGACCAAATAACTTGCCCTATATGTATATATTCTTTTTTACTTCCTCGTCCGATCGCTATAAGATTCACAATAATACCCAGCTTATCGTTCCAGGCTCTACAGGACGATGTAGCTTTAGTTATTTTTCTTACGAAATCATGAAAACAACTTTGATCTAATTAAAAATGTATTAGTCGGGAGTGACTTTCAATGGAAGAGAGCACACCTGAGCCACTCACCACGCACGGATGATATCGCCAGGCACACTCTCACACGTCGTTCGCTGCTGGAGCACTGCGCTGACGAGTGGAGGNCTTCTTGACGTATCAGCAGAATCTTCGTCATCGTCGATGCTGTTAGTATGGTTAATAAAGTCCAAAATTTCCGCTGTCAAAATAGTAGTTACATTCATTGCTGCATATGACTCTGATAAAGTACTCCACCAAAATTTCAGGTACGATTAACTGTTAATAGGCTTGGAGTCTTTCTTGGTGAATATATCAATGTTTCATCTACGCAAGACCAAAATCTTTCACGTCAAAAGATACGAATGTATGAATATAACTTTATGAGAGTAGTATAACTGCAGAATTAGTCGTCCGTTTTCAGTGGGCTTCGTATTATCCGTTGTTTTCGCTTTATTACGAGGGGCGCCAGAGGCGAGGACCGTCCATCCGATGGGCTCCTGCATGTTTGACATTCTATGTCAGCGCTAGAGTCCTCTGCTTAGCAGCCTGCTTAGGCTCACATACGTCAAATGATGAGGTTCACATAGTCAAATGATGAGGTTCACATACGTCACATGATGAGGTTCACATACGTCACATGATAAGGTTCACAAGCGTCACATGATGAGGTTCACAAGCGTCAAATGATGAGGTTCACATGCGTCAAATGATGAGGTTTACATACGTAAAATGATGAGGTTCACACCCGTCAAATGATGAGGTTCACACGCGTCAAAGGATGAGGTTCACGCGCGTCAAATGATGAGGTTCACACGCGTCAAATGATGAGATCCACATAAGTCAAGCCTTTTCTGAGCAAGTAATGCTTGAATTCTGTGAAATAATTATCCGAATCACTGAGGGAGGGAAAAGGGAGGAATATATTTCTAAAAACAATTGATGTTATCAAAGCTTCTCTAGTAATTCAATGCCAATTTTGCAAAGCTTGGTCAATTTCAATGATTAAAACTAAATCCGGGTACATTTGCAAGTTTTTTTTTAATGAAATCCTGTGGAGGAAACTAAGTGTTTGATTCTCTGTGTAATTTTATTACTCCATTAACTGATTAAATGAACTGCGACCTATGCTATATTCTATACAAAATCAAATTGATGCGCAACGTGAATTATGTGCTGTGATAAAAAAGAATGAAAATTAGAGTACTCGGAAAAACTTTACTCAACCTCAACAGTTTCTAACCTAACTAATTGGCATTTGTAATGCTTTCGAGTTACTTTTGCTGGGCTGTACCATGATATACGACTTTTGCAGAAAGTAAGTAAAATTGCAGGAAAATTTGCAATTTCTTGACGATCACGTTTACTTTTCAACGGACATTTACATATATTCCATTTGATAACGGGGCGCTTCAGGACGGTAATGATCGCATTCATAGAGGCAAAATTGATCAAAATTGTTGTTCTGAGCATAATGGACCGTTCGAGCACGTGGATTCGCCCCTCAATCTCCAAATCTAAACCCTAACGAGCACCTACGGAATGGGCTTGAAAGTAACCTACCAATCATGACTTTTCTTTAGCGTTGACCACTGGGAAAACGTTACTTCAATTGTGGCAGTAATTAGAGCTACGACTGATCAAGAAACTAATAGCATCACTGCTGAGTATAGTAGAATGCAACCAATAATTCGATCCAATGGTGAACAAATTTTTGGTTACTTTGGAATTTAAAATCGTGTAACTTTATCTTTTGTAATACGAGTGTAATAATTCACAATTTTTAAATATGAGCACAGGGTTCTGAAAACATTGGGGCCCTAATCGCTCGTTAAGTATTTGTTAACAATGTTCTAGCGAGCAGGATCGTTAGTTACGTGATCTTTACTAATTATTAAAAATGTTAATATTCGTAGAGAGGTGAAATTTAAATTCACATTGGTATAAACATTAGTGCCCTAAGGGCTTCACATATTTCTAAAATGAATGAATGCAATAAACAAAATACGCTTCGGTAAAATCAAAAGCACGAATGAACTAATACTTGAAAGTGAAGGTGGTTAATTAAAGGTAGGTAACGTTTGATTTGAAATAAGTTAGAGAAGGCGCTGGTACACGGAACTTGTCAAATTCTAGATTTTATTCGAAACAATTAGAGGAAGATCTCATAGCAAGAATTGCATTGCTTTCTGGAGATCTTTCTGAAATGCCAGGCCTTTTCCACAATGTCTGGCAGTTCTTAAGTAGAAGATACCACAAGTGTATCGATGTGGATTGTGGAAACTATGGACAATTACTATAAAGTATATGCATAAATAAATTACTTATCGGCAATTCTGTTGTCAAACTTCCTCTTTTGAAACATCAAACAGTTACCATCTCAATTTTTTTTTTTTTGCTAAGTTTCATAGAGGCTAAGTGGTTAGTTTACGAATTTCTGGTAGTTGTGAAATTTTTCATCGTTTCTTCTCTAACACCGTCCATCTATTTGCGCACTTTTAAACAATACTATTAGTCACATGCTGATACAAAACTATAACCCTAATAACAAATTTTTTTTTAATAATTGAAGAAGGCTATTCCTGTGAAAATTTACCAAGGTTAAAAAGAATGCGTCATCTTAAAACTCCTTTAGCCGATAAGCCCAGAGCCTTGCCACGTTTCTGCCAAGGCACTCAACTTAAAATGATGCCCCGCAGTAATCCTCACAAAATAAATTTGATATTTCGGGGGCGCTGAATTCCTTCATTAGCCAACCAGCTGTTATTTTGGCACTCGCTGGCGATGGCTCCCGACTTCTTTACTCCGGTACTTCATCAGGATTGGGCCTGTCAAAATTTATTGAGGCCATAAAAGCCATAAAAATTTAAAGTCGGTCATCGCGTGACAAAGTGGCTAAATGAGCGACCATAGCGCAAAATTGGCCTCCACAGAGAGATTTTCACCCGGCGTCATTTTCGTCTTAAGCAAAGATGCCCATTCGTTCATCGTGATTCCTGTATAACAAAGCCAGATTGTACACGCTACAAACAAAGCATTTTCGGGTGATTTGTCTCCCGTTTTTATAATCTGAACGTACCGCCACTGGCTCTATCCACGGCTCAGCGTACTTCACGCGACTGCTTACTCTCGCCGCTAGTATGCTAAGTGCTCTCAACGAGAGAAACTTTTTCGAATTTTTCCACGCTTAAGGGCGATTTATATCGTAATGTAATACAGCTTTAGGTACTACCTAGGCAGTTTAGTAATTAACATGATAAATTATTTGTCTGCTGGATTCCATGCTACAACGTGTGTAAACCAAACAGCGTGACCAAAAAATCCTAAAAAGGTGAACTTTTGCCGTCAAAATTTTTTGTCCTTGGCCTAAATACTCTCTAAAATTTCAGACTAATTCTATAACATTTCATCCTGCTGACGTTGATTAAAGTGTTCATTTGCCGCAAGGAAATGTATGTAAGTAGTTTTGTTTTATTGCAGAAGCATTGAAAAAGAATTTTTACAATACCGCACAGTATAACGTATGTCAACACAGGTGCATGCGAACTTTGTTGATTTGATTGTATAAATCCAAACCTACATCAACTCCTGAAATCATAATGATTATGCACTGCCTGTTTGGCCTAACCTAGAGGCAACTGTAGCCACCGCCTTTCTTTGGTCTAAGTCCCGTTTATGTTGTGTGAGGTGGTTGTGTCAACTGTTACCCCAGTATTTAATCCCGTTACTCCAGAACTTTCCTTAGTATTCACTCATGTTCGCTTCAGTGAAAACTCAAAAAGAAACATAGCTATGAATCCTCTGGCAGATAATTGATAAAATGAGTGGTCTTACACTTCCATCGATTAATGATCCACAGCGTTCTATTTTTTCTATCCGAAATTAAGAAAATATCAAATATTACGTATTCAGAATTTATTGGCACTTGCAATGTAGCCAAAAAACCTACGGGAGATAAACCACATACATTAGCGCAAAATTAAAAGTAATTATAGCCAATGTCGTCCATTTCAAAATCAAGAATTGTAAGACATATATACAAAGATAACTAATTTAACGACAATCTGTTCGCCTTATTTGACATTGCTCATGCAAAAACACTCCGAATGATGGCAAATGACGATAGTTTTTTCTGAATGCCAAACGTGAGAAAGGTAGCCAAGAACTTTCGAGTGGAGTTGATGTCAAATTTAACGTGCAACTCAAATAAAAATCCAGAACAAAAAATAGGCATACCATTGCAAATTAAGAGAACTTCCTGAGAATGAAGAATGTTCAACGGTGAAACTTTGAACTAGTAGCTACTAGTCTGGCAGTAACAAAAAATGGAAACACATTCAAGTCCATCTGCAACCTCTGCAAGTGAGCGAACAAAACGTGAAACGCCATCAGAAAACGTGATGGCCAGTTACAGTACCTGCCTCAGGTAGCGAAGAGCCATCGAGAGAAGGTTACTGGAGCCTGAGTAATTTCCTCACAGAATCGGCTCGTACTCTTAATAAGGCTTAATGAAAATTTAATCATAGTCAATATATTACGTACTGCGTTTTCAACGTCATCGAAATGGAAAGGATTACAACCGTGGAGTGTAATTAGTTTGGACATTTACCGTACTAATTCAGTTTTACGAAACCCCAACCCTCTACTAATGGGGAGTACGCACCTAGCACTGTTTTTCCACGAGAACATGTAGCTCTGTTCAATTTGTTTATTTATTCAAGTTTATTCTTATTTATCCATTCAATGAACGTAACTAAAGCTTAAAACGTCGTAGCACGGCTGCTAGGCACTGTTCCCACCAAAATCCGAGCACCGCAGCAGTCTGCACACCAAGATACTCGTAATTCGTAACCGCCAGAGAAGTGAACAACTTCACCAGAGAGATACAGAACCACAGCAGTTTGCACACCAAGATACTCGTATTTCGCAGCCACCAGACAAGTAAACTTCTTCACCAGAGAGGTAGAGCACCGTAGCAGTTTCCAGATCAGGATCGAGGTTAGTGATCACGCGGAAGGCTCCGAAGAATCCAAAAACCAAGGAAAGCGGCAGGCATCAACGCGAGCTTCAAAAAAATAGGAAAAATCTCTAATGAAAGGCTCGAAGTTACAAATAAAGCTTGAATAAATTTAACACGTTGACTACAAAGTGGGTCAACATGGTACACGCGATCACCTAATGTAACTAAAGCGCTATCATGTATAAATACAAATTTTCGAGTTTTCTTCAATTTGTGTTCATCAATCGAAATAGCTAGTTCTGATAAGAAAGAAACTTAATAGAGTAACCAAATTTGTGACACCAAATTCCTTCATTTTTAAATTCACAATGATATTCGTCGGTATGTAATTTTACCTGTGTGGAGAATTTTAGTCAAAGCATTAATCAATCCAAGCATAAACTCAAGTGAGCGTAAACTCAACATTACATGTTCATAGTTTTTAATTACCTATGAACAGGCTCCAAATCAGGACGTTAAATGCAATTAATCTGACGTCACGACGAAGCGCTGTTCACCTGACCGTCGATTCCCGACGAATACTAATAGAAAGAAATCACAGCCTCTTGATCGAAATACCGAATACCGTTTCAAATGTATGCCAAATTTTGTAAAATCAGAGTCAGAAGTGTTTCAATGGAATATCTCAAGTTATTCGAAATCACGACCATAAACCTACGCCATATTGTGCGACTCAGTGTTGGCCAACTTGCGGGTAAAGGCTAATTCGTAGGAGAAAAGAAGTCAGTAGTAGGGAAGTACTCTAGGCCAGAATACTAGAATCGTCATGGCAGGTGACGCCTCAAGCAAGAAAAATAATAAATTAAAAATTGGTTCTGATGAGAGCAATAGACTAACTCATCATCTAGGCCAGGGGTGGCCATCCTATGGCGCATGCGCCATACGTGGCGCATTGCATGNACATAAAATTGACACATGGTATGTAAAAGGTTGGCCACCCCTAATCTAGGCGAACGATTTCCCGGCATTTAGGGCATCAGACAAACTGACTAAAAACTCAAAGTTTAGATAGGTTCGATCAACGATCAACTAATTTCCTCGAGTATTTAGACTATGATAATGGCTCAATTGATGAGCAAATTAAAGATAACGCAAATAAAAATACATTCACTTGAACACAAACCATAGTAGCAAAAGTTTTACGGAAAATTTAGAACCAAGAGATGTCACAAGTTGATAAAACAAGTGTAGACGTCGGGACAAGGTCTATATTTATATGTATATATATTATAAATAATTAACGAGACCCTCCGTCTCGCTGACTGCAGTCAACCACTTCACCACGATACTGACTCGACCATAACGAAGAACCTCATGGGGGACACTTTTCAGGACCACCAACTGCTTGTAACCCACAGGGCCATTTAACCTAGACAAACCCAGAAGCTCCGCCTATCCTCCCGCTACCAAAAAACGACGAGCATCGAGCTGCAACCCTCTAAATCTTCCAGGCAAAGATGCAAAGAGGACGCAAGCAAATGTCAACAGTGGCGATGAATCTAAGGGAACTCGTCGAAAAGAATTTCTCACACTCTTGGATGCATATAAGAAAACGTTTGTGTTCTAAATAAGTTGGAATTACTTTGCCGAGTGTGAGTTAGGGCTCTTAGAGGAGCCTCATTAGAACGAAAACTTGCTCATTATACATAGTTACTTTCACGTTGTGTGAAAACCAATGGTGAAACATTCATCCTGATGGCACCACTAATTATTCTTACATCTTGCTAAAATTAATGGGCAGTGATGGAAGCCTAACAATTTGAAAGAGTGAAACCTTAAGAAAGTTAAGGATGAATTTTTACTTTGTTCGCTCGGTCCTCCCTAATGTACCATTGCATACACTAAAAACAGTGTCACATTATGCGCGTAAGTGTCACATTATGCCCTCGTTAATCGTATGACGGAAAGAACTGCTCAAATCATGTACACTACTCATAAATGATCATCGAACAAAACAGCAGCGATGATAAATACCAATACTGACTGTAGAAAATTATACACCACTATTCAGTATCATGAATAAAATAACTTTTCAAACAAGAATTTTTCACCTCAGTCAATACAGATGCACGTGAAGAAAAACATCTTTGTTCGGGCGATCAATCAGCAGTGTGTTAGATCAGCTCATAAATAACTCCATTTGAAGAGTGGCCAGAGCTCTGTTGTTCATGAACGAGAATTTGGTGGCTCTCATTGGCTTCAGTCACGCTTGCCTCTTAACCGCGTTGCACGATTGCGTATTGAGCTGTTGCGTGTCGAGCTCCACGTATTATGGCCAACATTTGATGTGCCCGCCCCAACCAAGTCAACAAATTGCTCTACGTTCGCCCTCATCCACAGCGCATGTGTGTGATAGCGCTCAAATGG